>JACXGJ010002088.1:0-71031 GCA_016801105.1 Esox niger | reverse complement strand
GTAGAACCTGCATGGTTCTGAGGGTTCTGCACTACTCTCAGACACGGTAGAACCTGCATGGTTCTGAGGGTTCTGCACTACTCTCAGACATGGTAGATCCTGCATGGTTCTGAGGGTTCTGCACTACTCTCAGACATGGTAGATCCTGCATGGTTCTGAGGGTTCTGCACTACTCTCAGACACGGTAGAACCTGCATGGTTCTGAGGGTTCTGCTCAGACTGCAGATTTCTGTTGTTGCTCTTTTATTTGCAAAACAAATTAACTGAAAATCTCAATCATGTTACTCACTAATTGCCACAATATATAGGCTGTTTCATCAAGCTGTGGTCTGTTTTCAATGCACTGACACACACACACACGTAACAGCCCGCCCCCTCTCTTCTGTTTTTCCCCTATGATTATTAATGGCTCCGGGAACATGGCAGGGTTTGATATGTTTGGTTAGTCAGTGACCCCCTGGGAGGGGGGAGACGGGGGTGGGGAGGAGGAGCCTGGATTGCCCTGAGGGCATGTGACCCAGTCTCTCTTGGCGCTCTACTGGAGGAGCACAGAGGATGGGCCAGGTCCCATGGGCATGCTTGGGTATTGGCTGCTCTGGATGCATTACTTGATCAATGCGACTGCGTGTGACTTTGGTTGAGTCTGAATAATGAAGACACTTATTAGTGTTGGTCTTGATTATTTTCCCTCTGCAGGAGAATGAGCAGAAGCAGAGGCTGATGGATCCGGCCCCAATAGGCAGCTCCATCCGGCTGTCTGAGAAATGCATGAGCCAGGAGGAGGAGGTGGGTCTGTCTGTCTGTTTCTCTCTCTGTCTGTCTGTTTCTCTCTCTGTCTGTCTGTTTCTCTCTCTGTCTGTCTGTCTGTTTCTCTCTCTGTCTGTCTGTCTGTTTCTCTTTCTGTCTGTCTGTTTCTCTCTGTCTGTCTGTCTGTTTCTCTCTCTGTCTGTCTGTCTGTTTCTCTCTCTGTCTGTCTGTCTGTTTCTCTCTCTGTCTGTCTGTCTGTTTCTCTCTCTGTCTGTCTGTCTGTTTCTCTCTCTGTCTCCCCATCGTTCTGGGTGTGCGTGCTTTGGGCTTTGTTTTCTACATGCACTTGTTATGGCTCCTGTGTATGTGTGTATCTTGTCCTTGGACAGTGGCCTCTTGGAAGACCCAGTGGACTGACTGTGTGTGTGTGGTTGTGTGTGTGGTTGTGTGTGTGGTTGTGTGTGTGGTTGTGTGTGTGGTTGTGTGTGTGTGTGTGAACAGGACACACTGCAGGCCATTGCCGAAGTGGAGCATCAGAAACAGAGAGACGAGGACTTGGACAGGCAGGCCCTGCTGGCAGAGCAGAGACGAGAGGAGGAGATGATACTGCAGGAGGAGCGCCAGAGAGAGGAGCTAGAGAGGGTCAAAGCTGTGGAGGGTGAGCTGGGGAGGCGGGGAGTCTACTCATCTACTGCCCTGGTTGTGGATTATATTTTGCAATGTACAGTGTTACTGCATTTTATGTGGAATGTTGGGCCCTTTTAATCACTCGAGTCTTCTGCTTTACGTCTCATTTTTCAAGGATTCATTCACCGATGAAGCAAATAAATCCTTGAAAAATGACAGAGGGACATAAAGCTGGGCTTGGTTTGGTCTGGGGAGAATAAAACCATTCCCTCTGCCCTGCAACATTTCATGTATTCGTATTTCTATGTATTTTCTAAGTCTTTCATGTTCTGATAAGCAAGCCTTCCTCAATCTTCTGGGCACCTCCGGTCTTGTTGTTGCTATTCAGCAGGCGACCAGATGGGTGCCCTTAACTGAACAGGGACTCTAGAAGTAGCGCTAGCATGTTACTCCATCTGTGCGTCCTGTTAAACGACTCTTCCTGTTGCGTCCCTCAGAGCGAGCGCGGCGGCGGAAGCTGCGTGAGGAAAAGGCTTGGTTGATATCCCAGGGGAAGGACCTGCCCCCAGAACTGCTGCACCTGGAACCTCACTCGCCCATACGACGCGCCCGTCGGACCAAAGAGTTGTAAGACACCCCCCCACCCCCGTTTCACACAGTCGCCCCCGTATGCAGTGGGTCTACTCAAAATGGGCGTGTGTTTTCAACACCTTTTCTTTCATTTCAGCTACGAAATCGATGACGATTACACCGCGTTGTATAAAGGTACCCATCCACCCTGCGCTCTTGTAACACGTTATTGTCAATTTGGCATTTGATTAAAATGGCCTTGAACAACATATTTCTCTTGGGCAGTGAAATCATCTCTGTCCTCAAATTGGTTCTCCCCACAGTTTTGGAGGCCCTTAAAGCCCACAAGGACGCCTGGCCCTTCCTGGAGCCTGTGGATGAGTCCTACGCCCCCAACTATAATGAGGTCATTCAGGTGAGCCGACCCCATGGGGGTCAATGGTCAGAGCATTGGCAGGTTATTGGCTCTGTTGTCCAGAGCATTTTTTACCTGAATGTGAGCCGACATTGGTTTGTCTTGCTGTTTCTCAGACGCCGATGGATCTGTCCACCATCGAGAAGAAGCTGAACGAAGGGGAGTACGTTGCCAAGGAGGAGTTTGTGTCTGACATGAAGCTCATGTTTGAGAACTGCATGGAGTACAACGGGGAAGACAGTGGTAAATACACACCTCCTTCCCGTCAAATGCACAATGGCCCCTAAAATCACTAGCAGTTGCTACATGTTTTTTTGGGATCGCTCTGGACTTGATTTATGAATGCAAAACAGATAGGGATCAAGATCAATTTGCCTGAGTGCACATTGCGGAGCCGGGATTGGTTGATGTCCGTGGTGAAGCGCTGGGCTGTGGCCCGGGGCTCTGGGACAGTGATGAATGGGGGGTGATTGAGCCGGGCTTCACTGCTGTGGACCCTGCAGTGCCTTGCCTGCCAGAGAGACATTCCAGGCCCTGTCCGTCCGTCTGAATCCCCTCCCCGGGGACGATCCTGGGGTCAGGGGTCAACCACACCACGGCCCTCTGACCTGGTCAGCCTGCTGGCCAATGCTGGCGCCAACGTGGCCCAGACTCGCGGCGTACCAAGTTGTGTTTGTTTGTTTGTGTGCGTGCGCGTTTGTGTGTGCGCGCGTGGCGTTCCGACGAGACCCTGCCGTTAGGGTTTAACCGGCCTGATGGATGAACCCTGTTGTGTCCTCAGAGTACAGTGTCATGGCGGAGTCCCTGGAGCGCTGCTTCAGCCGGGCGCTACTCAAGCACTTCCCGTCGGAGGACGGCGACACGGACGAGGAGTTTCACGTGAGCGGCGAGGACCGCGAGCGGGACCGCAAGGAGAAAAGGAGGAGCAAAGGCCCCAAACAGGCGGGCCCTGAGAGCTTGATCCGAGCCACCGAGCAGGTCTCGCGCAAACGGACACACCCGGGGGGCAAGGGAAGCACACCCATGGAGGAGGCCCGCCCACCCCCTCCGCCCCACTGGGCCAACGGACCCGCCCACCACCATGGCATGACCCACCCTGGGAACCTTTACCACCCCGCTCAACAGGTGACTAGAAGCTTTGCTTTGACTGGCCAGGTTTGGACAACATTCCAATAAATCTTGGGTCTTGTCATTGATGTTGGGAATTTACTGCATTACACTCATTTGCCCAATGGGAGCCGTATAATGTCCTGAGGGACTGCACAGTCATTGTCTTATTAGTTCTTGTTTAAGCCATTCAAGTCAAAACATTTGGCTGCACAGGAAGTGGTATACCGCTTCGTTACAAGTTAATGGGTAACTTTGGGTTTCAGATGTAAGGAACTTAGCCAATGTTAGATGGCCTGCTGCCTACTATATTCCCGTTCTATCTACTATCTGCCTATCATTGATTCCCTACAGGTTAAGCCAGCACAACAGTGAATGCATGTAGTCCGTTGTACCGGACCAAATATAGTTCCAGTAGAAAACAAATGTGATCTAATTTAAGGAAGAAACATTGGTCTTCAAGATGCAAGGGGTGTCGTTGATCTGGTTAGGTGACTTTCCCACTTTCAGAAGGCTGCAAGATTTGGATAAAATATAATAAATAATAGAATCATTGGCACATATTGCAGTTGGGGTTATTATGTGCGATTTCCAAACATGGGTGTTAACAGCGTAGATAACCTCACCTAAAAATAGTGATAATAGCCTACATAATGTGTTATTAAACTGAATATAAAGTTAAAGTTCAGTGTTTTCTATTTTCCACTTATTACCAATGTGAATGTGCGGCCTGTGTAGAACTATTCGTTAAACTGTTCATTTAATGCATTGGCGTTTGCAATGTGTTCTATGTTTGTGCCGTCACCAGTTGGTTAGGCAACATTTCTCAACCCTTCAGGTATATTACAGTTTCATATTTAGTTTGTCTGTAAGCACCGACATTGAAGCCTTTTAATGACCATGCTGTTGTGTATTTGGGACAATCTATCTTGGTGGCACTTGGTAACTTGAAGTAGACGTTTTCACTAGTAGTTGCAGTGTTAACTCAAACTAACAGAAAAAACATCAAGCATTTTAAGAAAATTAGTCCAGGTATTTTATTAATCTAAAAAAACAATAACGGACGTACAACGCTTGCCCGTATCATTCACATCTTTTGGAGCTGAGTATGGCAATTTCGATTAACTGTGCAGCCCTACTGGTAGGTAGTATGGACAGCCGTCAAATGCCATAATGTAATGATATGCTACTCTCAACTTAAACTGCACTCACAGACTAAATGGCATCCATGTTGAATGAAGCGAACGCTGCTTTTCCAGTGGAGTTGACTGGCTAGTTTTTAGATGAGGACATGTGAATGGAGATGTGGAATTGTCATGTGTTGTCCAACAGCTCCAGCTGCCCCCCGGTCCTCACATGTATGGCCAGAGCATGACCATGGACCCCCGCTACGCCCGCCCCCACACTGGACAGGGCCACCGGCCCGGGGACCCCCCAGCTCACCACAGGCCTCAGCATTTCAACATGCCGGTAGGTTCTGACCCAGCAGGGCTGTGTTTTAATTTTTTTTTGTGTTTCCCGTTAGTCTCCGGTGATGTGTTTCACTGCTGTGCCGATAACTGTTGGTTGTATTCCAGCCTCACATGAGGGATGGCCACTATATGGGTCCCCGGTACCAGATGGGTCCTGATGGCCGGCCACTTGGTCCGCGGCACCACTACATGGGTCCCACCCACGGCCCCTCACTGGGCCCCCGCCCTGTGGCGCTGCAGTCTGGGGGCCTCTGCACCCCGACGCCCGAAGGCAACATGTATCCATCGCGCCAGTGCAGCGACAGCCACCCCATGCACCCCGGGCCGGACGTCCCTCCACGACACAACTACCCCGCCTTCCACCCCGGCATGGCCGTTTGGTCGGGGATGAACCACCAAGGCCAGGAGAGGCCAAGCGGCCCGGGGATGCCGGACCAGAGCATGGCCCACCACCACCGGCAGCACCCCTACAACCACGGGGCTCCACGTCCCCTGGGTCCCACCGCTTGGCCCGAGCAGCCCAGCGGCCCAGGAGGGTACCCCCCTCACCCCAACGGCCACTACAGGATGCCTATTAGTGTCAGCAGCTCCCCGGGGCCCTTGGCCTTGCGCCCCCCCGTGCCTCCTCAGGACTCCAGGCAGCGTCTGGCCTCCATGTTGGATAGCCCAGAGATGATTGCTCTGCAGCAGCTGTCTGCCTCCTCCACTGGACTCCCTGCTGGCTCCTCTCGCCAGCACATGGGCAACTTTCAACAGCAGCCCCCACTGGGAGTTGGCAGCGCCCCAACTCCATCTCACCCCTCGCAGCGCCCCCCTCCCCCTGAAATCCAACTGCTGCGTCCTGCCAGAGACAATGGCCCAGACAGCCAGCCGGCTCGACACACAGACATGCAACCCAAAGGTAGGCAAAACCTTGTCTGCTTTATGAAAATCAACATCCATCCTCTTCTACCACTTAATTAGGGACTTTTCTAGTTCCGTCATGGTGTTTCATATGCCAACTCCCTCCCCTCAACTCTGTGATAGTAATTATTTTTCACAGTAAGTAACTAATTAAACATTCATCAGTTCTGAGTTTCACGGCTTTGAGGGTCGAACAGAGAGATGTTACATCAGCTACCCTGGCCAGAAGATTGTTTTTTAAATTAAAGGATGAACCCAACATGTCACAAACAAATTATCAAACATGGTTCATTTTGTGAACATCACTTAAATGTGACCATTTGCAGTTAGTCAAGAAGTGTAGAGCCGTGGCTTAGACGTGAGTGCCGATGAGTTGTACAGAGTGACGCCATTCATCTCCGTATGTTCTGTGTCCTCACAGGGCCAACAACCGATCCCAAAATGGCTGACGATCAAGCAGCAGCACAGTTCTCCTCCACCCTCTCTGAACAGCAGCGCCCCTCGTTCTCCAGTTCTACGGACAGTCCCCGGGCACCTGACTGGGCCCGATCACATGAGCGGGGTAGCGGCTTGGGTTTGCAGGCTGTGTCTGAGCCGGGACACTCACAGAGATCAGAGACAACAGCCAACCAGGAGGGGGAGAGCCCAGGACAGTCTGTCAGCCACACTCCCCCTCAACAGAACCTCCCTTCTTTTGTTCATCGTGGCCCACAGCCCGCTCACCCCCACAATGCACCTCGCTCCCAGAACTCTCCTCACTCGCATAATGCTCCCCAGCATATTACCCAGAAGCCCTCGCAGCAAATTCCTGAGAATTACCGTCCGCAGCAAAACGTCCCTCAACGCATCAGTCAGAATGCCCCACAGCAAGGCTTCCCAAGCCCCCAGAAAGCAAAGCCTGAAAACAAATCCCCACACGTCGCCCCGAATCCCCCTCAACGTGGTTCGAAGGCCAGCCCCATGCATGGGATGCCCCAGCCCGCCCCTCTCACCTCCCTGCCCCCCAGCCACCCAGCCCCCCAGCTCCCTCCCCAGCCCAGCCCAGCCGAGCAGGGAGACCAAAGGCCCAGCGAGCCCACTAACAGGGGGGACTCGGGAGGCACCTCTGGTGACCCTAGCCTGATTAAGTCTGGACCCCCGAATGGCGTTTATAAACAGCAGTCATTCAGTCCCAAAGCACAGCAGACACAGCTGGGTAACCCGAGTAGGCTGGGTCCAAGGGGAACAGCGCCGGGTCACAGCCCAGCCGTGCCTCCCCACTCCCGGGGCCCGGAGAATGGAGCCATGGGTCCGTATGGCATGGGCAGTCCACCCCATCCAAACTACGCCCAACCCATGGGCAGACCCATGCCTCCGTCTAGTCGCCAGCTTTACTCAAACCAAGCAATGCCCCAGGCCATGAACCCCCAGGCCATGAACCCCCAGGCCATGAACCCCCAGGCCATGAACCCCCACTCTAACCCTGCCCGCTACCCCACCTACCACCAGCAAGGAGCTGCCCATCCATATCACATGGCCCAACAGCAACAGGCTCCCCAGGGCCACCCGAACATGTACCCCCAATACCAGCAGCAGCCCTTCTACCCCCAGGGCAACAACCAGGGTGGGTACCCCTCCGAGGAGTGGCACAGGCAGTTCCATCCTCGCCACCCCATGCCCTCCAACACCTACCTGCCTGCCGCCAGCATGAACGTCAGCGGGCACTTGAAGGGCAGCCGCAGCATGGGCTCGCCTCTGGGCTCTGAGGGCTCCGGGGGCGGCCTGATGTCCCCCAGCCCCCTGCCCGAGGGCCCCCACGGAGGTCCTCTGGAGAGGGAGACCAGGGAGGCTGGCAGCCCGGTGGGACCTCAGCCTGCACAGGTGGAGGAGAGCTCAGAGCGGCCGGAGAGCCCCAAAGAGATCCTGGACCTGGACAGCCACAACGCTGCCGCCCGCAGTCGGAATGCCCAGGCCCCCCCTCCCGTGACCAACTTCCTGTACGACCCCCGAGCCGTACATCCCGGGATGCGGCAGGGCGGGTCCCCACCTCCCCACATGATTCCTCGTGCGCCGTACCCCGGCCGACCCGGCTACCCCGGTGGACACTATGCCCCCCAGAGGCCACACCCACACCTTATGGAGGCTCTACAGCGGCCCCAGCACCTGCCCTTTCCCCCCGGGCCGACTCGCATGCCCATGTACAGACACGCCCAGGCTGGAGGCCAGTTCCAGGGCATGATGGTTCAGCAGAGAGACTTGGCACATGAACACTTCCTTCACCCAGGGTAAGAGCTACGCTGGAGATTGTAACTCTGTGTTGTCGAGCTGCAGCCAAAGTGGTCACTGATGTTGTATTTTGTCATCTTGTAGGCAGCAGATGATGCCTCCCACTGGTCCCAGCAGTAAACAGGAAGTTTGAGGAACACTGGGTAAGTCATTTTAAAATGGATGAGGATATGTTCCATAAAGTTCAATCTGATTTTTTTTTGGGCAGTTTTCAAATAAAACAATAATGCTCTAAGAAATCCCAAAACGATGTGAATTGACGCCATCTTATAGAAGAGAGTATTGTGCTATCACTAATGTTTCAGATTCCCCCAAAAATCTTAATTCAGAGACTAATAGTCTTGTTTCCATTTCCAGGTAAAGGATAAAATCAACAACCTGTTAAGAAAACAGTGCCTGCATATCATCAAACTACCTGTTCACTTGCCTGTGCATCTTCTGTCATAAGCCTATATTAACTGTGACTGTGCTGTCGGGGCCATGGTGTTTTCTGCTGTGGTACGGACGTCTTTAGGTCCGTCTTTGTTGCAGGGCTCCAGTAAGTATGGACCCACTTCGTTGGACAGAAGGTTGTGCGGTGGCTGCAGACAAGGGAGATGTATTTATTTGAGAATCTTTTTAGGGAATGAGTTCTTCGCCCATCTGGGATGTCTGCTTTGTGTAGAACCCTAACGGAAACCTGCCTCTGTTCATCTTCATACCGGTGAACTTCGAGTCCAGTTCAGACTGTGTACAGCGGTCTTCCTGTCCTGGCCTGCGAGAACCTCTGGAGATCCTTTTCATGTCTTGACAGTGCTAGTGGTCGGTGGGTTTATCTACAGGGATAACCTGCACTGACCGGCTCTGTGGTCCTCTGACCCTCTGCTAAAGGGAATGAAGTGAGCCGGTGATAATGAGAGTGCTGGTGTTTTTGTTTTGTTTTTTCTCCAAATGTTTTTAAACTCAGGTGTAGATACAAAAATTAATAAATAGGTACTTTAAGACTAGAGAAGCTGCCATCAGAATCCTGTTGACAAACACAAGCCTTGTAGTAGCCTTGGTTTCCTTCGTGTTGAATGTATGTGTGAATGCGTCAGATATTTGGATAGCACCGGAGCCCGCCACGTGAAGGGAGGGAGGACCAATAAAACAGCTTTTGGCTTTAGTGCTAGTGTAATTTTATGCATCCTTCAAAGCTGCCTTCTTATCTAAAAGAATGTCTTTGATTTTCCAGACTTGCAGAGGGCCTCCTCTGCTATGCACTAGGGACAGTCTACACATACTGGAATTTAGTGGCCTTGTAATCTTATGTTGGTGCTTGTTGCCGTGTGTATATATGAAAATACCTGAACTCCACTGTAGTTGACCTCTCTCAGATACTGGAGAGTACTGTTGGTTGGTTCTCCAAACTCCCACGTGTCTGGCTAGTTAGTTTCTGCACATACAAAGTGAACACAAGTTAAAACCTGGTGATGTCTTGGGTCTAGTGTCATTATGTCATCCTTACAACCTCATTATCGTTATGTTGTGTCACTGACATGTTTTGCATTCCATACATTTTGGTGGAAAATGTTCCCTTGAATGGTAATTCCACTGTTGTTCCTCATCGTGAATTTTATTATTCTATTTCTATTGGAGAAGATTGTTTCCATAATCTCACCCCTACTTGATTTTTTCCCTTCACATCAGTGCTTCTTCCTCCCCAATTCAATGAACTTAATATGTCCTCAGGGTGTACAGTTTTATACGGGTATTTTAATGAATTATTTGAAGGAGAAGCACCACAAGAAAACACGACTGGAATTGTGATAAATGAATCATCCTCATGTGAAGAAACCTTTAATCCAATATATTGTTTTGTCTTATTCTCAGACCTCATTGTGATAACGGTGGTCTTGCTCAATGCCATCCTTTTGGTTTTGTTTTTTCAATTTCCTGCTGTGTGACGGAGTTATTCAACATTCCTGTTGGTCTTTCTGTAAGTATTGTGACTTGTTATTGCCAACATGCATTGGTGAGTGACTTGTATCTTGTGAATTATAGATCTGTGAAGTCTTGTTGATCTTATATCTTCAGTAAGTTGCCCCTGTGAGCCCCACAAGTAGAGTGATGGCAACACATTAATCTACCTCATTGCCAGTCCACTGGCCCCCACTAAGTCCATTCACTTGCCTCCAGCACACACCACTTTCCATACATTGCCACTGTTACAAACTGTCCATGGGACCTTGTGATTGTCAGGTTACTGGTGTTACATGGGGGTGTGATGAACGGGCGTATACCGTTTTATTTTTTTGGCCTTGCCACAGCAGCTGTGTAGATGGTATGCTTTCCTGCCGCACGGTGAGAGAACCTGAAACCTGTGGTTCTGTGTGGTCTGTGGTCCGCAGTGTCGATCTGGCAGCGTCATCCCCCTGTGGCATTTTAAATGAGATGTGCTCAAGGTGGGTTGACAATAGGAAACTGCTAGAAGCTGTTATACAAATGAGTTTTTAGTTTCCTACGAGTGTTTTTTCTTGCTGTCCGTAGGGTGTTTTTCCTCTTTTTTCCTTTTTTTTTGTGGGCCCAGGAAGAATGGCTGCTTTGGCAAATGGGGATCGAAATAAACTTCTACAAGATGGATTTGTCCCACATTACTGAATAAGGGTGTATTGCTGTTGTGGGAGCTTTTTTAAATGCTAGATGAGGCTTTCTTGAAAGTAGTGTGTTCATTTGCGCTGCACAATATATGAAGGACAGTGTAGTTGTAAATTGTCTGAGGGTGTGATACTGTTCTGCCGCTTGGCTCTGTCTCTGATGTATGGACTGCACAAGACATGGAAGTCTGTATCCCACTCACTTCACACTTCTCTGCTGTCATCAGTTTTTCTGCACTAGTAAACATAGATTTGATAAAATGTGAATCATATTTATTTGCTCTTTAAAATGTGTACATTTATTTTGACTGTTTTTTTTCTTTTTTTATATATATAAATGTGATGTCTGGTTGTTTTTGTTTTAAGCAGTTGACATTTACCTCAGTAGCATGGCGGCGTTGAAAAGAAATCCTGTGTGTAAAATTTTTATGTGATGTTTACAAGTTCTTATCTGACTGACATAGATTATTTTGGAAATGGACTTAAGTATTTCTATACTGTACATTTCTTAGAATAAATAACTTTTTCCGAATTTTTGTGTGCTGAATTTTTTTTCTGTGGTATGGGAGATACAGTCCACCTTGAGACAAGAGTTCCGAATTTCAGCTTTCATTTCCTGGTATTCACATCTAGATGTGTTGAACAACTCAGGACATACAGTGGGGAGAACAAGTATTTGTGACTGCTGATTTTGCAGGTTTTCCTACTTACAAAGCATGAAGAGATCTGTTTATCATAGGTGCAATTCAACTGTGAGAGATGGAATCTAAAACAAAAATGCAGAAAATCACATTGTATGATTTTTAAATAATTAATTGGCATTTTATTACATGACAAGTATTTGATACATCAGAAAAGCAGAACTTAATATTTGGTTCCGGATTCTTTGTTTTTAGTTCCAGAGATCATACGTTTCCTGTAGTTCTTGACCTGGTTTGCCCACACTGCAGCAGGGATTTCAGCCCACTCCTCCATACAGACCTTCTCCAGATCCTTCAGGTTTCAGGGCTGTTGCTAGGCAATACGGACTTTCAGCTCCCTCCAAAGATTTTCTATTGGGTTCAGGTCTGGAGACAGTTTAGGCCACTACAGGATCTTGAGATGCTTATTACGGAGCCACTAAGTTGCCCTGGCTGCGTTTCTGGTTGTTGTCATGCTGGAAGACCCAGCCACGGCCCATCCTCAATGCTCTTACTGAGGGAAGGAGGTTGTTTGCCAAGATCTCACAATACATGGCCCCATCCATCCTCCCCTCAATACGGTGCAGTCGTCCTGTCCCCTTTGCAGAAAACCATCTGCAAAGAATGATGTTTCCACCTCCATGCTTCATGGTTGGGATGGTGTTCTTTGGGTTGTACTCATCCTTCTTCGTCCAGACACGGCGTGTGGAGTTTAGGCCAAAAAGTATTTTTGTTTCATCAGACCACATGACCTTCTCCCATTCCTGCTCTGGATCATCCAGATGGTCATTGGGCAAACTTCAGACGGGCCTGGACATGCGCTGGCTTGAGCAGGAGGACCTTGCATGCACTGTAGGGTTTTAATCCATGACGGCATAGTGTGTTACTAATGGTTTTCTTTGAGATTGTGGTCCCAGCTCTCTTCAGGTCATTGACCAGGTCCTGCCGTGTAGTTCTGGGCAAATCCCTCACCTTCCTCATGATCATTGATGCCCCACGAGGTGATATCTTGCATGGAGCCCCAGACTGAGGGAGATTGACCATCATCTTGAACTTCTTCCATTTTCTAGTAATTGCGCCAACAGTTGTTGCCTTCTCACCAAACTGTTTGCCTATTGTCTTGTAGACCTGCACAAGGCGGGGATGGGCTACAATTTTATCCCTGATGTCCTTACACAGCTCTCTGGTCTAGGCCATTGTGGAGAGGTTGGAGTCTGTTTGATTTAGTGTGTGGACAGGTGTCATTTATACAGGTAAAAAGTTCAAACAGTTGCAGTTAATACAGGTAATCAGTGGAGAGCAGGAGGGCTTTTTAAAGAAAAACTAACAGGTCGGTGAGAGACAGAACTTTTACTGGTTTGTAGGTGTTCAAATACTTATTTCATGCAATAAAATGCAATACAATGTGATTTTCTAATCAGAGTTTCCATCCTTGGTGTAAAGCTAAAAAGACTGCATTTCTTTTTAAAGAGGATAAACCAACATGAAGACCATAGAGCTGTCTAGCGGAGGAAAGCAAGCCGTTGTCAAGCAGAGATAAGAAGGATAATCGACCAGAGCCATTTGAAAAACATTGGGCATAGCAAGCACAACAATTTGGAATGTCCTCAAAAAGAAAGGAACTTACTGGTGTACTGAACAACTGACATCGAACAGGCTGGCCAAGGAAAACAACAGTAGTTGATGACAGAAATATTGTGAGAAAATCCCCAAAACATCAGTAAGTGACATCACCAATGACCTCCACAATCCACTCTTCGAAGAAGACTCAGAGAGCAGAAATATAGAGGCTACACCACAAGATGCAAACCACTCATCAGCAGTAAGAATCGGAAGGCCAGATTGAAATTTGGAAAAAAGTACAGAGATGAGCGGCTAACGTTCTGGAACACAATCTTATGGACTGATGAGACCAAGATTAATCTCTACCAAAGTGATGAAAAAGCCAAAGTGTGGAGAAAGAAAGGAACTGCTCATCATCCGAAGCAAACAAGCTCATCTGTGAAGCATGGTGGAGGTAATGTCATGTCTTGGGCGGACACAGCTGTTTCTGGAACAGGCTCATTAATATTTATTGATGATGTAACTGATGATAGTAGCAGCAGAATTTATTCAGAAGTGTACAGAAACATTTTGTCTGCCAATTTACAGAGATGCATTGAAACTAATAGCGAGGAAGTTTATCACGCAGCAGGACAATGACCCAAAGCACACTGCCAACAAAATAAAGGACTTCATCAGGGGGAAAAAGTGGAAGGTTTTTGACTGACCAAGTCAATCACCTGACATTAACCCAATAAAGCACGCATTTCACCTACTTAAGAGGAGACTAAAGGGAGAAACACCCCGAAACAAACAAGAACTGAAACAAGCTGCGGTAAAAGCCTGAAATAGCATCACAAATGAAGAATGCAACAGTTTGGTGATGTCGATGGATCACAGGCTTGAGGCAGTTATTGCAAGCAAGGGTTATGCCACCAATTGTTCAATGTTATTTACGATAAGATTATTTGGTCCATTACTTTCGCTCACCAAAAAATGCTGTAGTCTAATACAAAGGGTGATATGTCCAAAGTTGTTTAACACATCTAGATCTGAATACCAGGAAATTAAAGCTGAAATTCTGAACTCTTGTCTCATTTATCTTTTGATCTTAAACCCAAATGTCTTCAGTGACCAACAAAAACAAAGGAATTTGCCTTGCCGTTCTAATACTTTAGGAGGGGACTGTATGCTTTGGTAATGTCCCTTATAGTTGCTTTGGCTTGTCAACGGAAAGTGGTCCAGGAGTAGCCTAAGGGGTAATGCTTTTTGGAATTACAGGGATGTAATATTTTATTGCCAAATTAAATTGAGAATATGTCCAACTAAATCCAACTAAAACAATGAAGCAGACTATAATTGTGATGTGCCAATATAACAACACCGTCTGAGAATAAGGTGAGAGAACATAAGAAAAGGTCTGAGCCCATCCATGCAGAATCTATCCAGATCCTTTAGAGTCCTTGGTCCTTGCTTGTGACAATAATATATGGGTACTTTGCTGACAATAAATTGAGGATCTGACTCTACACGCCTCTTCAATCACTCGCGGTGGACTATTTCAAAATAAGAGTCCCCTGTGAAAATACATACTTCAGTATATTTTGCTTCTATCTATTGCAATTTTGCAATCGATAGAAGCAACCTGAACTCACTGAACAAGGGGTGACGAGTGTCACTAAGGATTGACTGGGCCTTCTTTGTAACAATGACTTTATACAGTTGGGAAAGGTCATTTAGATTTATGCCTGCTATTTTACTGCATCTAACAATTCCCTCCCACCTATTTAAATTTGTCACTGTTATTTCAGAGACAGGAAGCCACTGAAGCTCAGCATATATGGGGGTGATGTAAGAAGACGTTTATTTAAGGGTCCTTGCTAGAAGGTTCTGAATGAATGGTAATTTGGTCTACAGTTTGAAGGCAGTCCCCCCAAGTTCTGCATTCTCATTATTAATTCCAGAGAAAAGAAATGCAGAAGTGGCAAGAGAGGGTTTTAGTTGAGAGATGTTCTTTAGATGAAAGAATAAGGTTTTACAGACATGACTAATGTGATATGACCTGAGTGGGTCTGGGTTTTCCCTTTAACCCCAATATTGTGAAAGTATCAGTCGCAACATTGTATTTTCCATTGTGATCATATTATTGTAATTCTTTTAATCATAATTTTATGTATTGTGGGAAAATGTGAAAATACATTACGTACTTATTTAATCTGCTTGGAAGCACCTTATAATGCCCACGGATTGCCACAATGTATTTTGAATCAATTCGCAATGTTTGAAAATTTGAAGTTTTATTTTGAAGTCTTAAACATGCAAAAGTGACGTAATCGTTGGTACTGCTAGCAGAATACTAGTGTTGCGAAGCTAGTATTGGAGATAAACTTACAGGCGACAGAACCCAAAGAAACAGCTTATTTGTGATGGTGTTGTGTTTATAGGGCAATATAGGAGTACCAATTCATCCATGCACTTCTTTCACGGACAGGTTTGTTTAGTGGTGAGGTTATTATTGAATTTATGGTAACAACGATTATGTTCAGCAACATTGAGATGTTAGGCTTTCAATGTACAGTAACATTGTCCGTTCAGCACGATCTGATCTGCTCGCTGTTGTATGGTCGCGATGCACTCCAAATTGTTGTTACAGTCGCCAACTGGTTAAACACTCGCGAAGCCCTTTAAACTGAACTAGAGTCTGAAAAACAAAATGCCATACACTGTCTATCCACAAAATATGTTGCCAAATTTTAGGATTTGACCGTGCTTAAAACGTAGGTTTACCAGTGACAGCTGGTGCAATCTTTGTTTACGTCCCGCACCATGGCAGAGTCTACTCACACTTTCTGTATGAATAACTACAACCATTTCTGAAGGAAATTGTAGCTAGTCTTGATACTTACTATATGAAATATGGATTAATGCAGTACGCCCTAAAATCCTTTTTGAAATGTAATACAAATACAAATTTAACCGTATAGGCCTACATAAAACGTTTTAGTTATTCTTGGAAAAGGGTAAATACAGCTTTGTTAGCTATTGACTTGCATTTCATTAAAAAAACGCTTTTGTTTTCTTTTTAGAAAGAAACAATCCGACAAGATTTGACAGCAATGATGGAGATTTGGCATGATAGGTCGGTCACACGGCGTTGTTCCCTCAGACTACCAAAATAACCTAAACTACCCGGTTCCGTCTTGGCGTTCTGTTTTCAGCTTTTCTGACGAAATGGGAACCACATACTTTCATAGTTTGTCTCTGCACAATATTACTAGCTGGGATTGCGGGGTGCTGTTTTTCTGTGTGCTGCCATGTACAAGGCTCGGCAAAACACATTTCTCGTCAACAAAGGCAAGTGAATAATTTTTATGGACTCTACCATCAGGTGGTTTCAAATGGTTTCATGCTATCAACAAACTTTTATATAAAAAATGTGTGCAGTCAGTTCGAATGATGTAGTGAAACTTGACGAGAAAAAGATTCATTACTTTCTTATCTAAGAAATATCTGGGAAATGTTATTTTTACAGCATTGTTTGTAGCAAGTAACAATTTCAAACCACCAGATGGTGAGTCTATAGAGATTATACACATGCCTTTGTTGTCACTTATCGGTCAGGCTGTGATAATGACAATTAGATACAATCTACTTTGCCATGGATAATAACGTTAGATACTATCTACTTTGCGGTTTAAATGAATACCTCTGATGCTTGTGTACAGTGCTTCGGAAGGTATTCATACATAATGTTTTTTATTTAAATATCTTGTGTATAAAAGTGTGTGTAACAAATATATTTGAAATTGTAAGAACAAATGAGGAAGTTTAAGTACTTTTGTTTTCTGTTGTTCAATGTTCTTCAAACAGGTACAGTAGGCCCAAACTATAAATAAGGATATAGATAATCCCTGAATAGTTCCTGTTATGATGTCTGAGTGCACAGGCAGTGACAGTGAAGCAATTGGTTCAAGTCCTCTCTTAACAATTAGCTTTTTAAAATACTAAAAACACCCCAAATAACATTTATTCAAACACATGACTGTTACTGAACTGAATCTTGTGTTGGAGTCATGCTTGACATGGTCAATTTGTTTAGTACCTGCTTGGTTTCTCTGGATATAGAATAGATTTGTTTGAGTTTGTCAAAACGGATACAAAATCCCTTTTTGACAGAACATCTTCAATTTCAGATCTCTCATTCAAATTGATTTCGGAGCACTCTTCCATAGTCCATGTTGGGAAGAGATAATACTATTTGAATTTCCTAACTTTTCCAGAATATCCCACAAACTCCTCCCACAGGTTCATCAGCCAATAAGTTTGGACATCCCGCCCAACAGGCTAAAACTAGCATTTGGGCATCTGAGCAACATCACTCTCTACTGCCCAAACTGAACTCGTTCTGTTAATACTATTTTCTCAATTAGATTACTGTTAATGTGATTTTCTTTCCTCTTCTACCCAATTTATGCAGTGCTAGACAACTTTTATATGTCACACCATGAGTACAACACCCTGGCCAGAGATCCACAAAGTGGTTGTGATGTCTTTGCTGCTGAGCTGGTTGCCCGTTTGCTGTGGCAGACCTGACCCTGGGCTCAGAGAGTCTCTTATGCTGCAGGAGGCCTCCTGGCAGACAGGGGGCAGACTACTGCTGACAGAGGCAGAGCTGCAACTCAGTGCACGGCTGCATAAACTAAAGGAGCAAGAAATGGCAAGTTCGGACTTCCCTCCTGCCTTGCATTTCTTTAAGGCAAAGCCTCTGATCCAGCGCAGCCCCATCTACAGCCTCCTGCAGAGGATGCCCAAAGGTACACCTGCACCCAAACAGACTCCGGCCTCGTCTGCCCAAATGGCATCCATATAAGTACTTAGCTCTAAGCTCTGTCACCTCCTCTTATTCTAGGAGCAGCGCTTCACATCCATGACTTCTCCATGGTGGGAGTGGAGTGGCTGGTGAGGAATGTGACATACCGTCCGCACTGCTACCTGTGCTTTACAGAGGACCAGTCCGTCCGCTTCCTTTTCTCCTCTTGGCAGCCCAAACCAATACCTCTGTGCTCCTCCTGGGTGCTCCTGACGACACTGAGAGCCAAGACCGGCAACACCACTGACTTTGACAACAGGTAGGAAAACAGAAAACGGCACGATGTACATCCTTCATCACGTCATATTTCAAACATGCGCTCGTGTGTCATAACGCATCGCGTGGCGTCTTGCTCAGATGAGCGGGTCTTGTGTGTCCGCTGGAAATCGGATCCGATATTCCGTGTGACACGTCTATCCTTACTCATGCACTCTCTCTCTTGTATCCGGTCCCATTGGATCTGGTTCTTTCTGCCTGGTCCAGCCTCATCAGAAACCTCACACTCTTCACTGAGGACCCGGAAAAAGCCTATCCCAGCCAGGACGTTGTTTGGAAGAGGTTTGAGCAGGCCTTCATCACAGCTTCGGGACTAGTCACCCACGCCCCCGTATTTAAGGATTACTACTACGAGGGCCTGAGGCAGCTCTACATGGATAATTGCATGTATCTGGAGCTGAGGGCTTTGCTTCCAGAGGTAAACACCCAGCGTACAGCGACGCCTCTCTGTTGTTAACCCTGTGTAATCGTGCGATGAAGTCATTAGGAACGTTCTAAAAAACAAACAGCATAGATTGCGTCGTTCAGTCGTTTTTGCGAGTCAACAAAACAGCGGGCTGGAGTGCGTTGTCAGTACTGAAAGAGTGTGTGTTCCGTTTAATGTCTGTCGCTCATGTGCAGACATACGAGTTGGACGGGAGCACACATGACAGAGCCTGGGGCCTGAATGCCTATCAGGACGTGACCAGGCAGTTTGTGTCTGAACACCCGGACTTCCTGGGAGCTCGGGTCATCTTCACTGTGCACAGGTGACTATGCAGGAGATGCACATTCCCAGTTAGGAAATGGGGGGGAGGCTTGAATAAACATTAAAGTGATTAAACTCTAAAGTTCTTTCAAACACTAAAACCTCAAACATTATAGGCTGACAGCTAGTTGACTGTGCACAACCATTCGCTGAGTTTGAATCCGGACTGGGGGCATAGAAAACTGCAAAGTGATGACTAAAGAACTATGTTAGAAAATGTCCGTGCCAAGGACCTTTCAGTCTGGTTACTTGTTGAAGTTTGAATGTTGTCTCCAGGATAACGGTTACAAGTTCATACATTTTTTTAACTTTTTATACAGAAAAATATACAGAAAAAAAGAGGAATGGGAAGAAAACATACTTTAATGTGGAAATTGAATAGCTTCTAATTCTTCTGTTTATGTCAGAGGGCTGAATGCATCCATGGCATTGAAGGCAGTTGAGGAAGCTATGAATCTACAGAAAGCCTTTCCAGAGGTCATGGCTGGATTTGACATGGTAGGGAGAGTTTATTAGCTTATACTTTTCAAATTTCTCTTAGGACGTGACAAAGTTAATACTGACTTATATGTATTGCTGCATATGTTTATTACAAAACTGTTATAGACTGAGCACATGTTGTTGACAAGTGTCATGTTCCCTTTTTGCATTAGGTGGGTCGAGAGGATAAAGGGAGACCTCTTTGGTACTTTAGGGAGGCTTTGTCTCTGCCTGGCGAGAGGGGAGTCAACCTTCCCTTCTTCTTCCATGCTGGAGAGACTGGTGAATATGTTAAACCTTTCAGCCTAAGCTGAATCCTTCTGTATGGTTTTGTGTTATTGAGAATAACTTTTGTAAACACAAGTGATAATAATGAATCATTTTTTTAATGAAAAGGGTGTTTTGGTTGTCCATGTGGGCAGAGGTATCCCAACTAGTTGGTTTCCTGGGATAATTGCAGTAGGGTCTTTTTTAATGTTTTACATAAAATTATTTATTATTATTTTTGGAACTATAAACACCATGTTGAAAAAGACAATGTTTCACATTGATATTAAAGGCTACGGTATATAACCTAATAGAAGATTTAAGTGGAAATTCTGTAGTGGTATTTTTCTTGGGATATGTTAGGAGGGCTATTGTTTCACAAGACTACATTCAGGCAAGTTCAGGGGTAAAAAGCGATATAGTTGATTTAGTTAGGTAACCAGTAGCTATTGTTTGCAAAAACAAACAATGGCCTAATGTTAAAATCTGTGATCGCAGGCTGACTTAAGTGTAGCTCAGATGTTGGTTGCCCCCCCCCCAATTGGGGATGCTAGAAATTCTGGAGAAAAAAATGTGGTCCCTGCAAAAACAAAAAATCCGGACATTGCTGTAGGGGAACCCTTTTTGTTTCCAGGGAGAACCCTTTTTGGTTCCAGCTAAACTCAAGATACTGGGCTATGCCTGCCCAAAACATGGAACATGGAACACTTTTGGAAGGCAGTTTTTTGTGTGTGTATTGACGACATCGTTAACTGTTCCAGATGAATATGGCACTGAGGTGGATGGGAACCTGCTTGATGCTTTACTGTTCAACACTTCTCGTATCGGCCACGGCTTTGCCCTGCTGCGCCACCCAATGGTCAAGGAGCTCTCTAGGAAGAGAGGGATCGCTGTGGAGATATGCCCCATCTCTAACCAGGTAAAGAATCAGCACTGTCACCCCACACATGCTGAGCAATGATTGACATTATAGAGCAAACCCGCTACATCCTGGGTTCAATCCAAAATGACTTCAGGTTGACAGACTACCCCAAGGATAGTTAACTGCTACAGAATACAATGGCATGAATTGTGAAGCAGAAAAGTTACTTGTGATTCACCTTTGTTGTTGTAGCAGGGAGTAAAAATCATGTTTGCAACACACAGACAGTGCTATGGGGGCCTCAATATTGGCAGAGAGAATTGGTTCAGGCTGGTAGGGTATCTGGGGTTGTTAGGGCTGGTGGAGTTGTTGGGGTTGCTGTTCGGTGAGGGCTGCCTTTCTTCTAATGATTCCAGGGGGAAAGTCCATAATGACAAATTGGGCCCAAAAAGGAAGATCATTTGGCAAAACTTAAATCGTTTGTTGTTGTTTTTTTACACTAAATTCTCTAGGTACTGAAACTGGTCTCAGACTTGCGCAATCACCCAGCTGCTGTTCTGATGTCAGAGGGCCATCCCCTAGTGATCAGTCCAGATGATCCGGCCATTTTCGGGGCCTCAGGCCTCTCCTATGACTTTTACGAGGCGTTTGTGGGTATCGGTGGACTCGGCTCACACATTGGAACTCTGAAGGAACTGGCCATGAACTCCATCAGGTGAGGCCCAGCTAGCAGATCCAGCCATTTTACAATATCGATGGAATGACCGGGACTAGCTTAGTCACTAGCAAATGTTTGTGCCATAGTATGACAGGTGATGGGTTATTCATTAGATTTTTTCACGTTACAGGTACAGTTCTCTGTCTCCAGAGCTGCAGCTGAAAGCCTTTGTTATGTGGCAGAAAAAATGGGACATATTTATCGCAGAGAACTCCAGATAGACACCACCTGTAGTACAGACCTGGGGCAGAGAAGGGGTTACTGGGATGCTGACTCTGGGAATGACTGGATTTCCATTTGGTTTTCCGTAATTAAGGGACTGACATTTTCAAATGACAAGTGGACAAAATGGTTGAAATCCTATTGGAAAATGGGGAATGGAAATGGGAAAGTATTCAGTTGTTAGCTCTTATTTTTCATCTGTAAATTCTATGGAATAGTAGGTTTGGCATAAGTGGGAGATAAAGAGAATAAGAATATACTGCCCTCTAGTGGATAATGTGTGCATCACTCGGAAATCAGTCAGTTAACCACACTGCTGTCAGCACCCACAAAATGGAGGGTCCTGAGTTCAGTTCACTGGTCAGAGCCCTGAGGCCCATAAACAGCTTTTTCGTACATGAGATGACAACTTAACCCTTTCCCCAGTGGGGACCCTTTTTCATATGTGTAAACTTCATGAAAAGTGATGAGTTTAATTGATTTCAGCAGTCACATGTTCCATCCAGTGGTGGTGGTATAGTGAGGTCCAATGTGCAGAACCTCTGCGCTCAGTACACATGTACTACAGCACCATACAGTAGATTCAATCTGGGCTGTTGTGCCTTGAGCAAAACCACTGTACTGCCCTTCCACACTTATCTGTACTAACATGGAAAGTGCCCAAATAAAAATTTAAAATAGATATCGTATATAATATTATATACAAAGCAAAGTTCTATTTCTTTGGTTTTAGCCCAGATTCTGAACCAATATTTTTTTCCCCATCATGGATGGGTCCCAGAGATTTGGATCTCTCCTATAGTGTTTGGCCCCACTAGGGGTCATCGCCAGTCAATCTTTAAAGTGAAACACAATAGAAAGCAGAAAGCCCTTCTTATTTTATTGTTCCCAATCCTAACATGGTGTGATATAGTTCTTTATTTCCAGCATGAGTTAGTGACTTAGTGGGAAGGGATTGTCTGGAAGGGTTTATGGAACATAAGGTCAAATACAATGAGAAGTAGCGTCAGAGGTGGTTTAACTTGGCAACAGAAGCAAATGTAGCCCTGGGCAGCAGATTGGTGAAAAATATATGTGCCCTTGAGCAAAGCACTTAACCCTAATAACTCCAGTGAGTTGCTCTGGAGAAGAGTGTCTGCATAATGACAGGAATGTAAATGTATCTGCCTTTATTGATGAACTCAGTCTCCACACTACAGGCATTGGAATAGGCAGTGAACTGTGTTAAAAGGCTGAACTCAAATGAACCTGAGTTCATACAAATTGTTTAGCAAGATGTTTGGAGTTGGTCATGAGGCATGCAAACATGAGCCGTGAATTTTCATTCTGAATTTGATAGGGAACCTTGTCATAGTTTTAACAGATTTAAACTTAATAAGCGACGACAATACAATATGTACAGCCCTGTTTTTCAAAATGTAAAATGTCAATAAAACCAGAATGCAATGACGTGCAAATCATTTAAACCCTATGACCAGCATATTGTAACTCCGCGTATTAACCGTAGGGGGCGTACCGAATGGTTCCATAACATATTGTGTGCTGTTGCATGCCTAGCTTGTATTAAAATCAACAATCAAATCAAATTCACTCCAGTTTCCCGGCCCCTGAATTGTCTACACTTACACTTATTTAGCGAACTCTTATCTAGAGCAGGTGCGTCTAAACAGTTCCACAGAGCGCTGAGTGTCTGCAGGTTTTTGCTCTCACCTTGTACATGATTGACTAATTAGGTTACTAATTGGTTAGTTTCTACCCTCACGTGGTTGTTTAGGTCTGAACTGGGAACCAATTTAAAGGAAATAGCCCCTGCTCTCGAGAAACTTGTGGTAATGGTTAGGGTTAGGGGTACTGGCCCTGATGTGAGACTCAATCCCACCACCTTGAAGTTGTAAGCACCATGGTCTACCAACTGAGCTACACGGGACCTGGACCTATTGGGTTTAAACCCAAATGTAAACTATAATACCCACTTACAGGCCAATACCCTAATATTCATATTAAAACAAAATTGGACTATCCCAGAGCAAAAACCTCAACTGGTTCTGTAGACCTGAACTTCAGTCCTGAAATACCCACTATTCGGGTTGGATATGATGTTTTTCATTTTAAATAACAAGGAAAAGCCGGGCCCTTGGGAAAAACATTAATCTTTAAGGCTTCATCTGAAGAGATTGTATGACTGGAAAGCTTCAAGTGTCAAGTAAAGCGTCACAGTAAGACAGAGGTACAGTGAGGGGAAAAGTATTTGTGCTGATTTTGTACGTTTTCCCACTGACAAAGAAATTATAAGTCTAATGTTGGTTTATTTGAACAGTGAGAGACAATAAAACCCTTTTTGGCAATCACGGAGGTCAGGTTTCTTGTAATTGGCCACCAGGTTTGCACAGATCTCAGGAGGGATTTTGTCCCACTCCTCTTTGTAGATCTTCTCCAAGTCATTAAGGTTTGGAGGTTGAGGAAATGCCCTGGCTGAGGAAAAGGAGGTTCTCACCCAAGATTTGACGGTACATGCCCCCATCCATCGTCCCTATGATGCGGTGAAGTTGTCCTTTCCCCTTAGCAGAAAAACACCCCCAAAGCATGTTTCCACCCCCATGTTTGACGGTAGGGCTGCTGTTCTTTGGGTCATTGGCAGCATTCTTCCTCCAAACACAGCGAGTTGAGTAGATGCCAAACTCATTGACTATTTATAAACACACTAATTGCAATTTAAAAAGACACAGGTGTGGGAAATTAACCATTAATTACCATTTTCATCTGTGTGTGTCACCTTGTGTGTCTGTAACAAGGCCAAACTTGTCAGACACGTTATTATGATTTAAAACAGAGCCAAACAACTATGTGATGATAAATGGCTTCATAAAAGCCAACATTTCATGATCAGTCACATTTTCTAAATCAATACCGTGTATGCAAACCTATGAACACAGCTGTATGTTTCCTTCAGAGACCCAATGTGTGGTTTAAGTGTTCCCTTTCTTTTAAGCAATGTATTTGGAGTTGTAAATATTAGCAACACATTTGGAAGGCTTGTGGCTTAGTTTTTTTAAGGTTACAGGTACAGTTCTGTCTCCACAGCTGCAGGTGAAAGCCTTGGTTGTGTGGAAGAGTAATTGGGACACATTTATCCCTGAGAACTCAAGATGGAGACCTTCTGTAGTAGAGACCTGAAGCAGAGGAGGGGTCACTGGGATGCTGACTCTGAAAATGACTTGTTTTCCCCATTTAGTGTTGACAGACATGTTCAAATCACAAATGGACACTGGTTGAAATCCTATTGGGAAACTGAAAGTTCTACTGAGTCACAGAACATTGTAATGGTGGTTACAGGAGGAATGCGTCACAACACACAGTGCATCACACCCTGATGCATATGGGGCTGTGTAGCTGCGGACCAGACAGTACCCCAGTCTGACCATTGAAAGCACAATGGGCTCTCAAGCGTCAGAACTGGACCTTGGAGCAGTGGAAGAAGGTCATCTGGTCCAGTGAGTCCTGTTTTGTTTCCTTTTACATCATGTTTCCCTGGGGAAGTGATGGCACCAAGGTGCACTGTGGGAAGACGACAAGCCAGTGGAGGGAGAGTGATGCTCTGGGCCATGTTCTGCTGGGAACCCTGGGTCCGGGCATTCATGTGGACATCGGTTTGACACGTGCCACATACCTAAACATTGTTGCAGACCAGATCCACCCCTTGATTGCAATGATATTCTCTGATGGCTGTGACGTCTTTCAGCAGGATAATGAGCCCGTCACACCGCACACATTGTCTGGGAATGTTTTGACATGATGTAGAGTTCAAGGTGTTGACCTGGCCTCCAAATTCCCCAGATCCCAATCGGATTGAACATCTGTGGGATGTGCGGGACCAACAAGTCTGATCCACCGTGGCTCCACCTCGGATTTTACAGGACTCTAAAGATCTGCTGCTAATCTCTTGGTGCCAGACACCACAGGACACCTTCAGGGGTCTTGTAGAGTCCATGGCTCAGTAGGTCGACTGTTTTGATGGAATGTGGAGGAATAACGGCATGTGGTCAAATGTTTTGGCTCATCGGGGGATAAATACCATTGTAGACTGTTTGGCAAAATTGAGGAGAATAAGCTAATAACGTTCTCCAATGGATTGTGTGCGTATGACTCCTGATGGAAATCAATCAATAAACCACAATACAACATAACAGAAGGCCCTGAGTGCAGTTCACTAGCCTAAACGCAGAGCTCGACACCAATCCGTTAATCAACGAAGTTAGCATTTTCGTCATTTTCGATTTAATGTTTAAGTTAACTGTGAAAATTATTATCTGACTAATTAACTTGCGTTACATATAACTTACGTTAACTCAAGTCCGCGAACTGAAAGAACTAGTCTTTCAAAGCACTTCATGATTGTGGGGGTGCAACTGGTCAGAAGTCATTCAGGCTAGACACAGTCGACAGCTTCGGCACTGGCACAATGTTTGCCATCTTGAAGCACGTTGGGACAACCGCCTGGGCGAGTGACATGTTCAAAATGTTGGTGTAGACCTCAGCCAGTTGCCCAGCACATGCTCTGAGCACACGCCCGGGGACGCCCACGTGACCAGCAGCCTGTGTGCAATGATAGCAACAGCCACTCATGGTGAACATGCAATTATCACTGCCACCCGGAACCAAACCTGGTACCAGTATCTTCCCAATTATCTATATTTGGCAGCTGCCTCTAATTGGGGACAATCAAGCGCAGATGCCTAGAGGCCCCTCTGTGGTCAGGCCTGGATTGTGGCCCCCAGGTGCATAGAGATGCCTAGAGGCTCCTCTGTGGTCAGGCCTGGATTGTGGCCCCCAGGTGCATAGAGATGCCTAGAGGCCCCAGCCTAGACCTGACATGGAGAGGGGGAAATCTGACTTAAAGAGGACTCCGGGGTATTTTGCTCAAGATTTGTTCAAGCGGTAAAAAATATCCAATGATCCCATCGCCTCCATTCCAACAAGCTATTTGGATGGTTTGGCAGAAGAAAGCCATTACTCTTATCAATACTAGACATGTGCTTGACCATTGAATCGATTCTAATTAAAGTTCCAATGTTGTTTAACAAGTCTAGGTGCTGACGTTTATGTTCTGATGAGAGTCAGGCCCGGCGGCAGGATAAGATGACTGGGGGTGCATTTTTTATAAATGATGGGCCACATCTCATCACTGCGCCAACTTTCCTCCAACTCTCATAGCGCCCAGGCCCGATGAGAGTGGAGGCTTTGAGATTACATTTTTCATAGCCTATTTGCAAATTTTTATCAAGGTGTCCAAAAATTATGGAGGCCACTATATGTTACTGTACATGTAGAACAGTGCAGAAGTCCTGTAAGTATGGGTTAACAACATTTTCTATGAAGATACAGGATTGAAATGTGT
Organism: Esox niger; assembly: GCA_016801105.1. Classification (NCBI taxonomy): domain Eukaryota; kingdom Metazoa; phylum Chordata; class Actinopteri; order Esociformes; family Esocidae; genus Esox; species Esox niger. Next base: position 44,250 of record JACXGJ010002088.1, on the reverse strand, counting down.
TTGCTGTTAAGAAAATGGAAGATACACACAAAATAAACTGTTTGAAATAATTTATTGGTACGCCCAAATCAATCTTCATAATAGCTAAATTGTGTAGAACACAGAAAGATCCTGTTTTCCTTTACCGACTGCTGGTGTTGAACTGGGAGAAGTATCTCTCATCTGGGATGTTAGTGTACACCTTCTCCAGGTTTTTTTTCCTGGAAAGATAAGGAGAAGGCCTTTGTCAAACCGATAAGAACAAACCACCCTGCATATGTCGTTATTTACAGATTTGGATGTGCAGGTAGATTGGACAGGTCAGCAGACTCAAGTTTATGGTTTGGTGCCAATTAACTGCAAATCTTGCACAAAAGTGCCTCCAAATAAAATAAATAAAAATAAAAGTGACAAACATTAATGACACTGTACATCAATAAAGCCTGATGAATATGCCACAAAAAAGGTGTACAGGCGCATCCAAGTGTAGCGTCTTACTGTTGATGTCGGGCCTCAGCCAGCTGTGCGTTGGTGTTATCCAGTGTGCGACGGAGTTGCGTATTGATGCGAGCCTGCTGTCTCTCCAGTAGCAGGGCGCTGCGAGCTGTGGCCATGCGGAGAGCTTCCTGCTGGCGCTCTTCCCGCAGCCGCTCGGCCTGAATTCTCTTCGCAGGCAACAGCGGAGACAGTTAGCATGTTGCAAACTCATTCGTAGGGGCTGCTCTCCAAACAAGGCAGACACACGTTTCTAGGGAGGACTAAGATTTGCATGCTTGAGTTCAGCACTTCTGCTCTTTGCTCTGAGATGTAGGGAAAACAATTTAGGGTTTGTACTTGATTTGTACTGTAGTTCCAACCATGGAAAGCGGGCAGTGGGATATAAGGGAAGTTGAATGGGTGTGGAATATACAATTTGGTATTAGAAAGTCAACCCAGTGTAAATACTACAAAAAGTGTGTAGTACAATATTATGTTATATACTAGAACATTCTACATTGGTCTCCACAAAAGATCAAATTACAGAGTAGTATAGTTTTCCACTCCAGTTGCCTACAGTATAATTATATTGTAAGTACAGTAGTATTATTTTCAAAAGTTAGGAACAGGCAGCAGAGACACACCCAGACATACCTTCTTCTCCTCAATCTGTCGCTGCTGGTCATCAGCGAGCTGCATCTGCCTGTTCATGAGGCCCTTGTAGTGGTCGGGCCTGAGGCGGGACAGACCCAGCACACTGATGCCCTGCTCCGGGCTTTCCGTCAGCACCTCCCCCTGCACCTGGTTCACCATGTCTGTCCTGTTGTCTTCCTGCTCTTGCTGCCAGTCTTTCCGGCGCTTCCCCGCATTCTCTGCGGCCTGGTTTGGGCAAGTGTGTCATTCAGGAAGGCAGCAAGCATTAAGCGTACTGAACACACTTCATGTAAGATTAACATGCCCTTTAGCATGTTGATTCCAAAATGAAGGATTTTCTACGTTTTATAGAATTTAAATACATTCCGACCGTGGTGGATAGTTTATTTTTAGATATAGTGACCGATTTATGACCTGGATGTGAACCTTTCACAAGGTGTCTCACCAAGTTACATTAAAAGTGGTTCTGAATTGTACAGTGGAAACTAAAACATGCTTTTGTGTAATAGAATTCCTTAAGGTAACTCACCTTTGCCCTATTGAAATCCTTTGTTGCCAGGGCAATAGCCCTCAACCTCTCCTCCTCCATCTTCTGGAGCTGGAGAGCTTTGTTGTCGAGGTCAACTCTGTCCTGGTCATACTGCTGCTCTACGGAGTTGAGGAAAGGACAGAATGTGTTTGGAGGGGTCAATTACTTGTATAAGTGCACCAATCAGACCAATTTTGTTTGGTCGTTGTAAACTACATTTGTGTCAAAGGTCTTAAACAGAGCCAGTAATACAAATTGCAAGCGTTAGTTCACAAAAATGTTGGATTGGGCGGGAGGGTCTATGGAGTTATTTTAGGTTCTCCGTAAAAAGTTGGGATTTTAGATATTTTAAACTTTTTTCCTGGGACTCCTGTGCTAGCATAATGGGGAAGGCTAGTTGGTTTCAGCATTGGGGTGCCAGGATAGTACTGGTGGAACGGCCAAAAGACCACATGTGGCAGACAGAACAGTAGGCAGCGATGTAGGGTTCAAAAGGGGTAACTGATTTCCCTTCTCCAAAGACTACCTTCCAGTCGCTTCTGGTGTCGTGCTGTGGCCAGCTCATGCTGCTGCTGGATGGACCACTCTCTGAGTTGCTCCTGCTGCCTTTTCAGCCTCCCTTGACTGTCTGGGTCTTCTCCGACAAGGCCAGGCAGCATCTGCATCCCCTCCTGTCTCCTAAGTTCATCCGGGTTAATCAGGTCATACTCTCGCCGGCTCCAGCGTGGCTGGAGGTTCAGTCGGAAGTCGTCTATGGCTTTCTGAAGCAGACGCTCATCTTTGCGTTGGCGTTGATCAAGTAGACAGGCAGCCTCGTCATTAAGCACCGCATCTTCAGCTATAAAGGGCGTGTATTTTAGAGACATGACAGTGTACTAAAGCTTTACTATTTCACACAGAACCATTGAAGCGTATGCATGGTGGCCTTTAGCAAGAGGCCTACTGGCCCATTCAGTTGAAAGACATTAAGCCTTAAACCCAGGTAATCCTACTTGTCGAAATAGTGACTGCTTGGCACAGATGCCTATGAGGATGAAATGCCACAAACAGTAACTGGTTCCAGTTAACATATGTGACTTATTTATTGTTCATATTTAATCGTAGCATATGATTTTTTTGTCCCGGCTGAAATCGTGTTTGTTATGGATATTTAATCAAGATGATCTCAGATCATTTGACTGTTATCCTTTAACCTTTAGATAATGTTTAAATCAAGGATTTCAATGTAAACATACAATTCGGTTATTTGAGATGGAGTTGGCCTGGTATAATTACACAAACCATACCTGGTTTATGGAAGAGGGAAATGCCGAGGTACATTTATTTTAGCTGACATGTAACATTATGGTGATACTGCTAGGGACTTGGGGAATACAGGCTTAAAAAAACTGGTTAACGGGTCAATATCACATTGATTTACAGTTGCATGTATGATTCTCCAATACTGTGGTTCACTTACCATATGCTTTTTCTGATTCTGCCTCTTTTGCTTCTTTTTGTTTTCTTTCATTCACTTGGAAATCCAGAGCCTCTTTATCAATCTGTTAGGACAAGAACATTGTGACAAACGTAACCACAAATAACAATGAGTAGGTAAAGACTACAAATTACAGAGTAATGAAGTAGATATGTAGCAAACCAAATTGCATAAACCTACAGTAGATAGCGAGGTAAAGTTTGTTTTATTATGGACATTCGGTAGATATTCGAATGCTATGAAGTCAAGCATTCCATGATTACGAAAATGACAGATTTTGAATCGGGACTAGATGGATGACAATACACATATTTTATTTTTCCAAAAAGATTTGTCCCCCGCCCATTTCTGATTTCAATTGGCAATAGCACCTACAAAAAGTGTTTTACTATTATAAAACATACATATTCTGAATCAGAGAAGGTTGGACTTTTAGCAGTTTTTTTAATATACATTTTAAAATGTGATTAAAAAAAAATTCTATAGCGCCTAGAAAAAGTGTGCCTTGGCAATGAAAAGTGAAAATCTCTATTTGGAGGACTGACTACAATCCGCATTTACTTTTTCAAAAATTAAAAATAATAATAATAACAATAGATTCAATAGCTTCCATTGGGGCTGCACGATTTGGATAAAAAATTGAATCACGATTTATTGAAATTTAGCAATTCCGGTTAAATAGTGATAATAGACTACAAAACGTGCTATTAAATAAAATGTTCCACTTATTACCAATGTGAATGTGCGGCCTGTGTAGAACTATTCGTTAAACTGTTCATTTAATGCATTAGCGTTTGCAATGTTTTCTATGTTTGTGCCGTCGCCAGTTGGTTAGGCAACATTTCTCAACCCTTGAGGTATATTTAGTTTCATATTTAGTTTGTTTGTAAGCACCGACATTGAAGCCTTTTAATGACCATGCTGTTGTGTATTTGGGACAATCTATCTTGGTGGCACTTGCTGACTTGAAGCAAACGTTTTTACTAGCAGTAGCAGTGTTAACTCAAATTAAAAGTACCTACATCACCTCGCAAGAAAAACTATTACGGATGTACGATACATGCTCGTTGTCTCGCGTGAGAAGCGTGTATCGTTCACCTTTTTTGGAGCTTTTAATATTTGGCGTTATTTGGTGATTTTAATATTGCACGTGTCAATATGAAAGCAACCTCGCTACAGTTGCAAGCAACCTCGCTACAGTTGCTTGCTACGAAAATTAGAAAATATATTTTGCTAGCTAGTTTTGTTCATTGCTACTTACCCCAATCGTTCTGACTTTATCATTAAAAATCCTATTTTGACGTTGCATCTCTCTATTACGCCTTCTCTCCAAACTAGTCGCCGCAATGCGGTCGGTAATTATTTCTAAATTGTTCATTTTTATCAATCTTCCAGTACTGTCTCGTTGAGGGACCAAACCACTGCACAAACAAATCCGTTGCTAAGATACCTGGGTTCAAGTATACATTGGAGTTGACTCGCTTCTCCACCCGGTCGCTGTGGATTGTACAAGTATTCACCTCCCTCGAAGTCTGTGTTTCTTTGTGATTTACACAAGCTAAACATTTTTTATGTTAAAGCGGAAAATACAATACTAATGTTTGTTTTTAATTAATAGAAGCAGAATAACAAAATAATGGGTCGGCCAGTTTTAACGAACTACACAGCAAGTTATAAGTACATGTATTTTTAAATGACTGCTCTTCCTCTAGTCTGTTCCTTGTATAAGAACATCTGTAAAGTCCCCCGGTCAAGTATTACATTATCCAACACAGTAGGCAATCACATGACGTGAAGGAAGCAATAAGAGTCAGTCGAAAGCGAGTCTTTCCTTTAGCAAACAACAGGTTTATAATTTGATCTGTGTTTATCATGACAATCAAAAATGTGCTATATCAATTTTAATACCACGTGTCCAATAACCAGTTACAAAAATGTATTTATGAATCTGCTGCCTTGATCTATTGTTCTTTTTTCCGAACGTAAAACTAATAGCTGTTGGACTAAGCACTGATGTGAAGCACAGCGTAGCCTATTCTGTGATGTTTGGGAAGAAATCGTCTGCCAGCAGTTCAAACGAAAATGATCAAGTCAGTCGTTCCGGACTCCGTTTTACTTAAGCAAACGTTTTCTTCTGTGTTTATCATGACTATCAGTAATAAATGAACAATATTCATTATTATTGCCTGCATCCAATGGTCAATTATTACTATATATTTAAAATGCTCCTGGCTTGAATGATCTGTATAGTTTCTCTGCATATGTAGACGTTGATCGGAGCTCAGAGCTGAAGGACCGCGTACGAAGCTGACGAGCATGTTGTAGAAATCTACTGAAACATCTGAAAACCAGGCACATAAAAGAGCATGACGACTTGCAGGTGCAGCGAAGGCGATCAGAGTTGGGTTGGAGACACAGGCAAATACCTCTTTACCATGCTCACAATAAGACTTATAATCGTAGTATCGGGATTGCCTTTGCTTGATATCAGATACAAAAGTAAATCAGTCTTGTCACCCATCCCTAGTTTTATTACAGGGACAGATTTGGCACATGTTGTGACGTGTCAGTACAAAAACCAGCATGCTCAATGAGTCGCTCAAAAATAAATGAACCAATAGAGACTCATTGGGGGTATTTCAGAAAGCGGGTTTAGTGAAAACTCAGTTAGTTGCTTCAGAGTTGAGGGAAACTCTGGGTTTACGGTTTGAAAGAGCCGGTTCAGCGTTACCCTGAATCAGTTACCACGGCAACATACACTGTGAAGCTAGCCTGCTCGCTAGCAGGTTTTATCCAACTTACTCTGTTTAACTGAAACTGGCTTTCTGAACATGTCATACAGGGCGTGTCCTTTTCTAGAAGAGCCACTTGAAATCTACATCGGGAGTGATCAGACTCCGCTTGGATGTTTTTATCATTCCCTAATGATTATTTGTTTGAGCATTACCGTTCTTCTGCACAAGCGAGCAATCATCTGAAAAATATTCTCAATGCTCATATTGTTCACATGATACATCGTGGAGGTGCTCTCAGTTACCACCTATTCTGAAACCGTCAACTATGTTTTTGACAGCTCAGCGTTAGTCATCCAGAGTTGTGGTTTCAACTCAGAGTATGTTAATCCTGCTTTTTGAATTACCCCCATTATCTCCGACAATGTTTTGGAATGCAAAAAACACTAGACAGTTTTGGAGTTGCCCATGCAGTAGTCCATGTCTGAATCACAAAATGTATGGCAAGAGCTGAAAACCCCAGCTTTTTGCAGGCATTTTGTGAATGTTCTAAATTAAAATAAAATTAACATAACAGGGTGTCCTTAACTTTGAGACTACAAGTGGTGTTAAATGTAAGGAAAATATATATTTTTAGAAAAGTTCAAGGGTTTCTATTTTTGGTCACATCTGTAGACTGTTATTGAATGCTGACACTTGCTTTAAATACTTAGATTAATAATAAAGCCATTAGCAGTTTGTTTATAAAGCCAGAGGCAGTTTGTTTATTTGAAATTAAGCTTAGTTCAGATGTTCCTCAATGCAAGAGGAACACATGTTTTTTGGTACGGTCCATATCTTAAGATCATATTCATCACATGTACTCATCCTGTATGCCTTCCATCCAACATGGTATGAGGGGCTTGGGCAGCACGAAGTCCAGGAGCAGAGAGAATACCAGCTCCCCACGCATTGTGAAGTCTGTCACCACCCAACTGGCCTCACAGTCTTTATCTGTCATAGGTTTCACCCGTGACAGAACTCGCATGTAGTTCTTGCCTTTGAACTCCACCAATACCCGCTCATTGCTGTGACTTTGGTCATCATTGGTTGGCTGGGAGCTCCGTAGGTTTGGTGAAGATCCTGACTCTCGAGCCGGGGACCCAATGGCTGACGCCCAACGCGCACTCCAACGGGAAGTGGAGGAGCCTAGAGAAGCTGGAGATGTACATGTGTAGTAATCTTCTGAGACGCTACATACGGACTGCTTGTCACTACCTAAGAAATTTAACCGAAAATCATCGAGTTGACACGCTAAGGACAAACTGTCGCGCCCCGGTGAGGAGTCAGAGATAATCCCAGCAGGAGCGTCGTCGTGTGCCAAGCCTTGCACTTGTCCGCTGTCCACCCCCAAAGAAAAGGCACCCAGGGAAGGTGTGAGGGACATCTCGCTGTCTTCGTTTGGTTTGCCGGCAGTCACAGATGGCAGTCTGTACACCAGTACGTGGCCATAGTGAAACAAGCCAGTATTTTTGGGTGTTGTTTTGAGTCGTATGTGAAGACCTGGGATGCTGAAGGAAATTGACTCCAGGTTGTCCGGTGTCAGCGGGACCTGCAGGCGGTTTGTCACGTGCACGGACACTCCTTTACCACCCGCAAAGCTTATCTCACTGCCTGGCAGGAAGAGAAGGGGATGATGTCATATTATGCTGTAGGCTCGAAAAAATATATTTTTGGGCCTCCAGCTAAATATTTCATGGATGAAAACATAATCCAACACAATGTGTTTTCCAAAATAATGAAGGCATTAATCATAGAAAAAACATGGTCATGCCTGAGCACAGAAAACATGCTTATTTTCAGGGTGCTTTTGCCATGATGAAAACGTTACTTATCAAACCCACCAAATGCTGAGTGGCAATAGTGTTGTTTGTGCTCTGCCCCCTGTATACATCAGTCATTTTTACTACAGAATACCATGTTTGCTTCAGAATACCTGTAGTTAGCTAACAGTATTCCTCTGCTCCTTTTAACACGTGCCATTTTATTTCATTAAACAAGGTAGGCTTCTGCTAACAAATGTGTTTTGGCTCATCCCAAACTCTAGTTGTGATTTGGCAGTATTCAAACCAGAATCTTGTCTACATGTTATTGTGGTGGTACATTGGAAAACTCGAAAAAATACCCTAACGTTTTTAACTTGACGCATGCATTCCTTGTCTCACAAACCCTCTTACCTACCCCCTGTCTCTGTCTCTCAAATACACGTTCTTATACACACAAACACATGTCTGCCAGAGCTCTCTTTAGTCTTGTTCACCTGCTCGGCATCAGGCAAAAAAAAGATTTAAAAAAAATCCCTTTCATTATAAAAACAGACAGAAAAAATAGACATTGTTCAGACAGTTAGCAGGAGGTGCGTGACTTGACCATAGACATTCGGTAGAGTGAAGCTGGGCTTTTTTCTTCCGGCCAATGACTCGCGGGGGCTCACTGTTTGATTAGGTGCTTTGAAAATATCCTGTGTACTTTCATGAAGCACGCAGCTCTCCTCTGTCGAATATTGCCATTGCAAATTAAGCACCGTCTGGGGATGAGATTAGTGGACTACAGTCAAAATACGAGGTCGAGGAGGACACTGCCGCCGATGCACGTGTGCTCCAGCAGCCTGGGTTGGAATCCGACCCGCTGTTGTTTTTTAGCAAAAATCTTTCCCACTGTCTTTAACAATAAACGCACAAACGCCCCCATTCATATGTCCTTACAATATTACAATATGTTTTACCTTTATGTCATATAAGCTGATATTTTATTCCAGAGCGGAAAAATTTAGAAAATTGAGTGGATACCTTTTCTAACTTTTGTAATGTAAATAGCTTACTAGTCATTATGAATTCATAGCTCATCATGCTACATGACTCCATGCATCATACCTCCAGAGTCAGCGATCGTCCTATAGCTCAAGGTCATCAAATATTCATCCATGAAGAGCGCAGAAGAATCCATGTTAACTAAGTTTGGCTGAAGACCCTGCCCCACCACCTGTACACTGTTTGAAAGCATCCTGCGCTGCGCAAAACGCCAGTCACAATGAATGGAGTGTATATTGGTGGGGACTTCGGTCAGTGCCACGTTAAGGTGTCTGAAGAGGACGCTAGATCCAAATAAAAATTGATGTCCTTGGATGAGAAATATGACATCATAATCACTGCACTGTGTTCCGTTCCAAGTCCCATGCAGTAAAGAGGTTAATAGGACCCAACCCAACCAATGGACATCGGGGAAAGATGCCATGAGGGAATGATTGTAAATCACTTTTTTTCATGTTGTCGTCAGTCCACTGCATTACAAAAATTACTAGAAATTACTTTTATTACAACCACCCATTTGTGTTCTGGGAAAAACAACCAAATAATATATCAATATCAGACTCAAGTATCTACATTGGAGGCCTTTGGAATTATGACACAATTGCTGAGAATTCTCTATGTTAATGTATGTGCCAATGATTGCATACTTGCCTTTATCTCCTACAGCTTGTGTTCATTTGACTTCTTCTCTACATCTATGATAGGCATTTACATAAAGCTGGGTTCTATATCATTACAACTCCATGCCTGTCCAAACTGAGTTGTAAGAATGAATGTCAATATACAGTACAGTAAAAAAACTTGCACGTGAAGGCAAGTCTCTGGGAATCATCATTATGGACCACTAAAATCAACTAGTAAAGCTCATGTTTAAAATATCTGCACATAGCAGAAGATCGATTACTGCTGGACAGAAAAGAACTATATAACAAGATAAAATACATTTGGACATCTTTGAGTTAAGAACAATTGTTTTAAAATGGCTTTCATTAAATTATATTTACACAACACTAAATGTTCTTTGGGAGTTCGTTTTCCGGTTGCATGGTGGGAAATCAAATTCACTTCATATTCATAGTTTGAATTGAAGTATGTGTTAAAATCGCCAAATTTGTACCAATATCTTCAAATCACCTTTATATTTTCCTGCCCTAGGCATCAGTCTGTTTTGCTGCTTTTCCATTTAGAATTACTGCCAGGGCAGTGTGTCTCCTGAATGGTATTTCATAAGCAATAAGGCAGTGTGGTATTATAAATCCCATTCCAAGGTTCTTGTCTTCAGGGCAATGGGTCATAATGTGCTACAACCCACAAGCGCTAACTAACATTTTCTTGTTCTTGTATACAGTATTGGAAGATCCCTTGGAGTTTCAACAAAATATTATGATGAGAGCTATGGGATTACAGCCAATAAAAGAGGAGGCATGAGGGATGAGAGAAGGGAAGATTGTAAAGGAAGATCTACCAGAGCTGTTGAGAAATGTTCTTCTTGGTGTAATGTTACCAGCCTGCATTTTTGGTGTAGCTTTCAGGTGATATTTGCATTGTGTAGTTTTAGTCAGTCTGAGAACGCAAAACAGGCTGGAAGAAAAGGCCCATATACCTGTCCAGGCCCCTCCTGGGTCTATTTAAACTTCCTATTTCCACAAGACCAATGGAAATCTCTTGCTTTAACCCTCCTCTCTCCCTGTGTAACAAGTATAAAAATTGAACAGGGGTAAAAAACAAATACTACATCATCATCAGCTTGCCACCTTCATCTATCTCATAAGGTAGGTTCAGTCTTAGCTGTATTTATCAACCACTTATTTTGTGCTAAATCATTGATTTTTTTTATTTATTCATTAGCCTGTTCTAAAGAAGTTCAGAATGTTTTGTTTTTCTGATTGACATATTATTACTTTTCCATTAATAGGTCAAGAAAATCCTTTGATTTGGAAGCTTGTCCTTGGATATAAATGTAATGATTGAGTGATCTTTTGTAAATACTTCAGTCATAATGTAATTAAGGTTAAATAAAAATCAGTGTCAGTGTCTGAATAATGAACTTTCATCCGTTGAATCTTGCAATGTTTTTTGATTTTGAGACTTAAGTCAAATCTTATTGTGGGAGTGCTTCTAGATGACTCAGCAGTGATGTCACTGCCTCACGGTATACCAACAGCATTTCTGACTGGAGTAAGTTACTGGTTGTAACATACCAACAATGCCTTATAAGGAGTCATGCCTTGTGCTTGTGCAAATTAGCTCAACACCGCCCAACGTTGGTGCAGTTGGAGTCAAATAAGTTGTGTTCTAGCAACTCCTTGTAGTTCAGGCCCCTGCTAGCTCAATCGTGGCTGTTGGCCGGTGAATGTATTCCCCTCCAAGCACATAGGTGCTGGAAAGTACTCCCCGGTCGAGTGAACAGTGCGATTATAGGCAGAAGGCTTGGCAAGATCTGCTTCCGGAGATACTTCTCAATCTTCCACTCTTCCAACCGGTCTGGACTTGCTGTGAAGGGACAAGGACGAGGGAAAATGATTACAATTGGAAGGGGAGTAGTGGAGGAAAACAACACATTATTTGATTAGTTGCCTCCATACAACAGATTAATTCCTCAAAATAGTTTCAGATATTCATTTTGAATTGCTGGTGTGGTACTGTCACTGCTATGTCATCAGTATAGTAAGTAATTAAGGATTTTCTTTTGTCCACTGCAGAGTCATACAGTTCCCCGGAAGAGGCTTTCCTCCAAAAAGACATCATGGGCTTCAATAGCACTTTCTCTGGTGGGGTTGGTCCTACTTCGTTACCCTGCAACATAAGCAACTCTTCTTTTTGTGGGGGCCTGAACAACAACAATGGCACCAATAATTATTCCACTTCACTATTTGGCGCGGGACTCTTTCCTCTCATCAATAAACATAGTAGCATTAACGAGGTGATGCAACAATGCAACATGATTGGCAGTGCCGCTGTGTGGTTTAGCATCAAGGTCTTCATCCTGATGACGGGTCTCCCAGCCAACATGAGCCTGTTGTGGCTGTTGATGAGCAGCAAGGAGGCCCTGTCGGCCTCTGAGGTCCTAGGCCTCAACCTGTCCCTCCTGGACATCCTCTACTGCCTCTGCCTGCCTGTGGACATCTACACTGTCAAGCATTACAATGTGTCCAAACAGATGCTCTCGGCGGGGGATTCCCTCTCCACCCTAAACCTGTTTGGCTGTCCGGTCCTTTTCGCCTCCATATGTGTGGCGAGTTACCTTGCAGCGGCCAACCCTGGGGTGAACACGCGCCTGGGGATGGGGGAGTTCCGTGCTGCGGTGTATGCCCTGACCTGGCTGCTCACCCTGGTGGCGATGCTACTGGGCTACTTCAGAGGGGTGTTCTCCATGGCTCTGTATTTGGCCCTCAACATTTCAGTCCAGTTCCTGATCATGCTGCTGTGTCTGGTGGGCATGGTGTGGGTGCTGGGTCGGAGCGGGCCAGGTGAGGGCACCGATCTGAAGAGGACAGCCCTGAAGAACATCTTGGCCGTGCTGGTGCCATCGGTAGTGGCCTACACTCCTCTGCTGGTTCTGGAGCCTTTCATATCCATGTGGCATCCAGAGAAACAAGACCAGGAGGGTAACCGTGTACAGTGCCTAATCCTCCAGCTGCTTCTAGCCTTCCCCAACTTCGGCCTGTTCATTGGACCACTGTTCTACCTGTCCCGCTTCAGGAAGCTGCTCCTTCACGGCAGGAACGGGGACAATGAAGTGCTAGCAGACTGAAAGACAAATGCAGAATAAGCAGTCTTTCAAATTTCTTAAGACATGCAGTTAATAGTTCAATTTTTCCTCCTGTGATCCAGTACAGACTGTGGATTTATTTTCCACTACCAAACTTATTACCAAGGCAGGGTTGCAGTGAATTTTGAATTGAGATGCAAATTGTGCCCTGTTTTCTTTTTTCCCCATTTCATCTAGCCACAACACACAGAAAGTCTGTTTTCTATTTAAAATAAATTAAAGGAAGCACAATTGAATTTAATGAAATTCTGTCAATTCAAAGGGGTTGTTTATACTACACCTCACCATTTACTCACCAGTTTACCCAGCAATTGCTCAAGCAACTAGAATCAATTACTAACCCATTCATCAGAAATGTTAATACACTTAGAAAAGCTTCTAAAAAAATGAACACCTCCAAATCCATGATGGAGAGGTGGCTGGCTCTACCAAATGTGTCTTACCATGTCACATGTTGCGCTGTCGCATGGATTTTATGCATCATCCGGCTGGCTTAGAATACAGCCCATTCATTCATATCAACCCTTTCTTTTCAGCCGTCACGATCATGTCGTCAGTCAGCCTGGATAAGTCATTTAATAATCATAATCCGATTAAACAGTCCCTATATGGAAGAATTAATGTCAGTTTGTACTAGACCAATGTGTTCCTGATCCCAATAGTAAAGAACACCTACGCTCTCTCGCTAACCTTGGAAATACCTTTAATAAATGGGGACAGTTGTTGATGTACACCTTGGGGCATCCAAATCTTAGGGGATCCATACATAGATACTTACAGATATCTTCATTTCAATTCCACTTGTTTCCGAACTCTGGACGAGGTCTGTGGCCCAAGAGAAACACTTACCTATCGTTTTGTTTTCAGCCATAACAAATTTCAGCTGAAAGTCTGACAGGAATCAATGGAACTAATGAAGGCATACGAGCAAGTTTGGTTTCATAACCGACTTCTTAAAGATTTTGAACACATTACACTATTTAAAAACAAAATTGCATTGCATTTTCTCTGATATTTCTCCTTGATATTTTGAGAGATCCATACATACTGAGGGACAATATACTTAAGGTTGATATGCGCTGGTAGCCTTTCCTGTCCTAGTAAGAGTCTTTTACATTGTAATATGTCATATTCTACATAACTCTCAAGATGGCTCCATTAGGTTTACAGTCCTTTGTGCCTGTAATTTAGCCCAATCAGTAGAGGGTTGTCTGTGGGAGTGTGGGGGGTTTATAGGTGGGATGGTGGTATGCTTAATTTGCTTTTCTGTCAATTTTCTTTCTTTATGTTCATTAATGTCAGTTTTTTTACTATACTTCAATTTATTTCTTCATTAATCAAATAATCCAGAAAATGTGTATGCATTTGCAAAAATAATTTATTAAATACTTTATATTTAAGATTTAATTTTGTAACTAATATTTAATTTTGTAACAGTGAAATTAGTATTTACATTGCATGATGTACTGACTGACAGATTATCACTTTGATATCACCACCTTTTAATTGTTGTTCAATGACTAACATAGATTTTTTAATTCAAAAAATATTTTGAGTGGCGTGTATAAAATGATCAGTGTAAAGATTTGCAATTGGTAGCATAGACAGTAACTTCCATATTTGTTGGTTCTTTATTAAATTCCATTAGATTAGTGAAACTGTATAAAATATATATTTCAAATTCTGAGGTAGTTACACTTTTGTTAGTTTTTTGTGTAATTGAGGACTAAGGTAATAATCCTCTGAACTTGCCATGATGAATGGAGGGTTTTAAAGTAGGTATTTTCATGTGTTCAATTTCAATAAAAAATATTTGAAGGAAAAGTAATATATATACAGTTGAAAAAAAATATCTTTAAAAATATTCATCAGTCACTGTTTTTGGTGCAAAAACAGTCTGGATTGATGTATACATAAAAAAACACCTCTTAAAAGATAGCTCAGTATAAATTAACATAAAATAATGATTTTGTCAATTGTAATGTATATAAGAATAAAGTCTTGTTTCCAAGCGCTTACACACTATAAATGATACCACAGTTCTTCCTGAAAAATGTAAAGGTCAAAGATCATGACTTAAATCTCTTTGACTATCCTATAAAATGAAGTTGGACAGTAAATGGCAAAGGAAAATGGACAGGATTTGGGGAGTTAATGTTATTCTTGATGTGACATTCCCAACCTGCAGTGTTTTCATAGCTTTCAGGGGATATTTGCATGGTATTGCTTTAGTTCATGGTTAATACCAAACCTGGCCTCTTCCTGGGCCCAGTGGACCATCAAAGGAATATGCAAACCAATCTATCCAAGTTCAATTGAAATCTTGCTCTATTCCCTCTCTCTCTGCAACTATAAAGAATGAGGCGTAGGAAACACTGACAACATCACAGTAATAATCAGCTATCCGGCTTCATCTATCAGATTATTTACTGCTCAGCTTAATTTTGACTAAAGTCATACAGAATCACATTTTCCATTACAAGAGAAGAAAGTACTTCATTTATTAATTCCCACAAGGGGATTTTATGACTATTGGTTGACAGAAATATGTGTCACCTTTAGGTGTAATAAAAGAATACATGTAAGTAATTTAATTGGGTGATTTTGACACAACAGATTATTACTTAGTAAATTATAATTAGTTCAATTACTGTTTCCTTGGCTTGAAATTACAGTACGCTTATTATCGTGGACTGACTTACCTTTTAGGAAGAATTAATCTGAACTTTAATATACTGTTTTCATACCTTTCAATGTGTATAATAACATACGAATGATCCATTTTTTTAACATTGTTATATTTTGATTGGAGGGTTCAAAGGTTTCATTAGTAGACTTCTGGAAGGTTTCCTGTAGTAAATTCCAGGTTGCATTTGGACTGGTTGGTGGGGTTGTTGGCAGCAATGCGCTGTATTCAATATAGTGTCAGTGAGAATTTGCTTTGGATCCCTTCGGTCTTCTGATCCGTTTCCCCAAAGAGATGTTTCCCCAGAAGAGACATCATGGTCAACAACAGAGCTTCCTCCAGTTGGGTAAATCCTGCTCTATTGCATCATAAGCAAGACACGTTTTTGTGCCGACCAAAATACCAATGTCTCACTACAATTTCCTGATGTTCTCTGGCCATTTGACATCATAGATGACAACAAAAACGAGGTGATGCAACATGATTGGCAATGCCGCTGTGTGGTTTAGCATCAAGGTCCTGGAGTCCTCTACTGCCTCTGCCTGCCTGTGGACATCTACACTGTCAAGCATTACAATGCGTCCAAACAGATGCTCTCGGCGGGTGATTCCCTCTTTGCCCCAAAACAGTTTGGCAGCCCTTTTTGGTGAAAGGTTCGTCATCTGTACCAAGTGGGTCACTCTCACGCTTCCTGGCAAACTCCAGACGTACTTTCAGATGGTAATTTTTGAATAACAGCTCTTACCTGCCTCCCTCCCAAACAGGCCAGTGATATGCAGAGCTCTCGATGTGGCTGCCTGGAGCACCATCACATCACTTCAAGCCACTGAATTCAGTTGTGGATTCAAAGTGGTCATTGGCCTGTCTGTGGCTTCACTCTCAAGTCTTTTTTTTTTAACACTGAGTTTTGAGGGATTGCTTTTCCTTGGTAGTTTCTGCAGTAAATGGTGCAGCTTCAACTTCCTGATTATTTGACCAGCCCTGCTTACTCATGTATCAAATCACATGGATAGTATTTGGTGCCCTTTAACTCATCCATGCATTTGTATTACTCCATATCTATAACTTTTTATTCTTAATTTTCCTTAAGATACACAGTCTGACCCATGGTGCTTTAACAGTGAGATCTGTATCCAGAAAATGTGACAGACACTTTAATATGTTCAATGTGTCCCTGTGGAGGCCACTGGTAAGATAATTGTATTCGTCATGATGGCATGGTCTTTATTTGTTTCTTATCAGTGTCTCCTGGGAACAAAGGGCTTGAATACTTGAATACAAGCAAGATATTTGGGGGGGGTTCCTCACAAAAATTTCCCATTTGTCAATTTCACATTACAATAGTTTATTTTCACATTCAATGTTTTAAAATAAATTAAATACATGTAAATGGACCATTGTTGTTCAGTAATTTCAGAGAATATGTTGGGGCTTGGATTTTTTTCTTACCCCTGTGTATAAAAGAACAGCAACATTTTATAATATACATAATAAATCAATGAGTCAGTTGCTGTGAAAAAAGCTGAACTATGAACTTCTGTCAGTCCAAATGTCTCTACTTCCTCTCAAATCTCACCAGACCATTTGACTTATCAGGATACTAAACTGACATGCATTTTGCCCTGTCACAAATCTCTCCATGAAGTGGCCAAATCATTTCCAGAAGCCAGCGGTAGTCCTCACTCTGAGTGAGCAACTTTTGTAATTATGTTTTTGATGGCCCTTGGCAACAAGCAATTTCCTTTTAATAAACACATTACAAACATGCACTTTTCAATAGCTGTCAGACAGGACTGCCGTGTCTAGATGCACTCTAGCAACTCCGTGTCATAGGTGGGCACCTGTAAGGGAATTGCAGAAATACATTTTCCTCCAACTTGTTGTGTGCTGACAGAAACCTCCTAATGGAATAAGCAGTGGGATAACAAGCAGAACGGCTTGACAAGATATACTTTGTAGGACATGTCTTGGAAAGGCCATTATTTGGACATCCTCAAATTGTAACAGGAGGAAATATAGTTGTTAAATAAATACATAAATTATTCAAATTTCCTTCTGATTTTCCAAATTGATGCAGCTCTGTACCGAGGTAAATACGTTGAATACACATCAACATTATTCTAGCCTGCACACTAGTCCCTTTTGATGCTTTTCTATTGAGAATTGCCTCCAGTATTTCTTATTCCTCTTGTATTAGTGGTCTCCAGTGTGACGTTACCAATCCACGTTGTTTGTGTAGCTTTCAGGTGTATTTGCAAAGTGTGGTTTCAGTCCACCCGAGAACACAAAAGAGGTGAGAAGAAAAGCCGTGCAACTCTCCTGGCCTCCTCCTTTTCACAAGGTCAATGGTCCATCCCGGGCTATGCTAACCCAGCATTCTTGCTCTCTATCTCTGTCAATCTCTCTCGCTTGCTCTCTCTCTCTCTGTCTCTCTCTGGATCTCTATGTATGTCTTTCTCTGCACGTCTCTTTTTCTCACTCCCTCCAAGTCCATAGGGCTATATCTGTGCCATCCAGACAAAATGGGAGGAGGTAGCACAGTCAAATCTATCCAATACATTTTTCGTATACAATTCTACATCTTACAGAGATTTTACTAATAAAGCATGGGCACAGTATGTCATGAAAAGCCTTTCTGTATTCAATATGTTAGTAAGGTGTTATGGCTCTCGATCTGGAGCTAAGTACAACAGCAAATTGAAAAACAAAAAACTATGCCAGGAATGGAGGTGACATGGGCCCAATATATCCTATGACCCGACAAGGTGAAATATCGGAAATTATGACTGACTGACAGTACTGGATGCATGTGAGTCAAACCCACCTGCATGGCACCATGCGTTACCAACTGAGACACCCAGGGCATTTATTTTACAGGTTTTGAACAAAATGTACCGCTTTGCAAATAGCACATTAGTTGTATTCCTCATTATGCCCTGTTGGTTCCAGGAATATGGTTTTCCATTAAGAGTAAAACTGAACCATGCAAATATCTTAAGAAATACTTTACACACACTGGTTTCTGCCATTTTATTCTGAACTCAGAAACTGAGACCAAATTGCTTGTTGTGCAGCTACAGTTTTACACAAACGTTAAAGAAGGGATATAGGACTGTCTGTTCATATTTGATGTCTGCCCATAGGAATTCTAATGTTTATATTTTAGGAACGAGTTGCTGGCTCATCGAGCCGGAGCTTATTGGTGTTATTACATAATCAGTTGTATTCTGATTACTCTAAAGCCAGGAAATCAGAGGAAGGTGTGTACTGAAATGGAACTTAATTCTTAAAATAGATATTGTAAAGGCGACTGAGAACAGGGTTTGTTATGTAAACTTTGGGTTGCGGCAAAAGCCTGCTGTAAACGTTTCCACAACCTCCACGCGACCGTCCTCGTGAACCACCTCCTCAAGCTTTGGTCTGTCTAATGCCAGCCACAGTCGCGCCTTCAAATATAATCCTTGGGCATCACTATAGGAAGGCAGTGTACAAGACGTAGTAGCGAAAGGCTCCACCACTGTTCTGTAGACGGCCCGGTACTCGTTGACACTGAGGCCATGGAGGAGCAGAGGCTGGTTGGCTTGACTGGTGGTGAGGGTTGGTTTAGCTGATTTAGCCGCGTGCCTTTCGCGTGCCTCGGATAGCAGCATAGGTCTACATCTCTGTTGGTATACGGGGGTACACTTTTTATACTGCTTCAATGGCATTATATACACTCCCATTCTCAGTATTCCTCTTTCCTTCTTCCGCTCCTATACAAAGAGAAATCAAACTGAATACGAACTGTACTGCAATCCCTCATGAACAGAGATGTTAAAAAAACTGGGACCAGGCTAGTAGCTAACTTCATTCAAATTAATAATCGTATTGGTTTACAGCAATGGTTTGCTGGACTCATCTCTGTTGCCAACTTCGACATGACAATGACCAAGACGGCACAAAAAGACCCGTGACCATGCTGTAGCCCTGCAGCGAAAGTGTAGCTCATAGAAATGTAGATTATAAGTGGCTGTAGCTTACCTGCATCTGGGGGTGGGTGACATTCTGGACTCCATCCCCCTCTGTTGTCCTGGTGCTTGGATTCAGAGCCAGGCCTGGTGGGGGCTGGGGGACAACTCTGACACCCAGCCCTAACTGATCGCCACTGACATAGGTGGAAGTGCCATTGTTAACCTGGGTGCTGTTTGACCTAAGTGGTGGCTTTGGCTAAAAACATATTGCGACATATAATTATGATACTGAAACGATTTTACAATCCATCACACAAAATGTTTCATTTTGACCAGAACTAAAAACACAGGTCCGTTAAATAAATAGTATAGAGAATTATCACCTGCATCTGATTTAGAATGAGAAATGCCTATTTAGAATTTAGACGATCTTTTTCATTATCTCTAGCAAAATAATTCATTATTTATATTAATATCCACCATGACAATAAACAGCACATGGGACTCAAAATACAAACAATGAAAGAGTAAATTTTTCCTACCTCATTCATGGGAAGTTATTTATGGGATAACCGATTCAAGTGTTTGATACTGAGTTTTCTTAGTGATTCATCTTTACAAACAAAAACACATTAAAATGCTCGGAGGTTCTAGAATTGTCTGAGTGACTTCGAGTTATTTTCTATGCATTAGGCCGACACAACAAAAAGTTAACAAGGAATAATACCGTATTGACAGATCGACCAGTACGTTATGTATTTTCCTTCCTGGAGTAAATAACAAAATGTCACAAACTATATTAGATAGAGTAGATTGAGAAAAGCTAAAATAGACCAACGTCCCCGCAGCTCAATCAATATCTGCCACCACGGATCTGCAAACGATCTTTTTTTCGACCTTGCAGCTATTAAAGGCCAATGTTAAGAATTTAATGAACTCACAAGACAATTGAGGCATACATTCAGAAAGTCCCTCCACGGACAACGGCCATTGGCAAGCTGTCAGCGTGTACGCAATAGGCTTAGAATGTACCCAAATAGACCAGCAGAGGGTGGTCAAGTGCAGGTGCTTGCCGTTTTTGTCCGCACCCTGGGGTACATGCCCCACCTTTAGGACGTCTTGACAAAGGATTAAAAACCGGCTTCATCACAAGGGTCTAGGTGTGTGGTAATCCCGATGCTTGGTCATGGCGAAAAACATATGCACAAGATTGGATGCGTGAGTAAAATTAACGGAAACCTTGCAGGAGGTTTTACATTTTTTGAACGTGCCAGCTATACTCATTTCAATTTCCCAATTGGTACTATAAAAAGTTGTGTATAATTTGTCTCATATTTTGAGCAGCTCATTGATCAACTGCAGTCAATCGATAAAATACATTCAAATTGAATTGTATGTAAATTCTGACCTAAATGGAACATTTCCAAGTTATTTTAATCACAAGATTCAAAATAACAATTATATTGTGTATTATATGAAAATGACATGCTTTTACCATTCCAAAGGTCAAAATCCACAATTAACTTTTCTAGAGTACTACCTTACTTGCCAAATCAAAAAATATGACCTTTTTTAATAATTCAGTATGGCCTTGTAAAATTGACACTTGATGCATTTTCATGGTCATGGACAGACCGCAGGTGCATCATACAATTATTCCAATTATGTGCACTGGCAGCATGGGATATGCAAACATACAAACAACTATTCCTGCCTCCGGTTTCTAGACCTTTGAAGAATGAACTATTATTGTAGCGGTTGCCTGGCAGTGTCGGCAGTACAAGCAGCATTCGCTCTCCCACGGGACTGCCAGGGACAGGGAGAGCAAGAAATAGAAGCAGGGAGATGCGGGCGGCGCGCGCTGCGCTTCACACTCACATTTTGGCAACCCGCCCTTGCAGGCGACTTCTCTCAACATCGAGCCACTCTCGAGCGGTCCGCACAAACCTAATAAGTGGATTCAACTGACAACCAAGAACGTGACTAGTCAATGGATATGGCGATAAATTAAGTAGGCTTGCGTTTGGAAGATGTTCTTTTTAAAGAGACATGTAAAAGCTGGGTTTTCATTCGTGATGCTGAGAGACCTCTTTTTAAATCAACACCATTAAGCGAGAGAAAATACTATTTCCGCGGACAAGCGCTAACTTCTGTTCTGCGTCCAAGCCTGATGGTGATTGAGGTGAGTAGTCAAATAACATATTTTTTTATTGTTATGTTTTTTTCTATCAAACAAGGCAGGTTGTATTGAATCCAAACACTGCAGCGTGTTCTTGTTACCATGGGATGACACTCTGGGCTACTTGTAGGCTGCTTTATTTATCTATTCCTGAATTCAGTTATCCCATCACCTGAATTGCATTGTGCGTACTTTTTCTGGAGGCAGCCCTGTGTAAGACGTTAATCACATTAATTCATTCCTTCAAGTACTTAATTAAAACAAGCCCATAGACATATGTATTTGATTCAGAACATCCAGTTGATATACACATGCTCAGTCATGTCAATTTTAAATCATTGTTGGCTACAATTAAGGAATCCTATCATGATTCTTGGCCAGGCTTTGGCAGTGTAGCAATGTTCTAGGAGGAAGACATCAATATGTTCCAAGTGTCTTTGACAGCTCTCAGAAGGTACTGTGGATTGAGCCATAAAGCATCTATTTAACAGATAGCATATCCTTCCTGTCATGAATGGAGAGTAGTGGTGTATAGAGAGGGGGGAGGGAGAGCACATGTCCTCACTGTCATGAATTAAGCCTGATATAGACTTGTAGAAAGAGAGGAGGCATTGATCTTTACCTGTCTCCCCTATAAAAAATACTTAATTGACCTGAATGGAGAGGAGGGCCTTGGAGAGGGAGGAAAAAGGGGGGATATGGACAGATATACTCTGTTTTTTCAATGAAGAGTGGTGAAGAGAAGGGAAAGAGATGGGACAGGGGGTGTTTGTCTTCTCCCTCTTCTCCCCAACTCCTCTGTTCGAAGAAGACTTGAATGACCTGTGCTCTGATCACTCTGAATTATTTCTCTCTTCCTGGCTATAAATAGTCTCATCCTGTCTGACCTCATAGCATCTGGGGTAGGAATCTGTACACTACAAGTGGAGCTTGAGGAATCTACACCATCAGTTTAGACGGGGGTCATTCAATATAGGTGAATGCAGTTGGTTTAAAATGTTACATTTTGTGAAAAAAATACATAAATTTTTTTGGGTGCTTTATTTTTAGCAGAGTTTACCCAAATGTTTTATTTAACCACTACCACCAACCCACATACAGTACACACACACACACACCCACACCCACACACGCACACATACACACACGGATGTCCACCCAACCACCAACCCACATACAGTACACACACACACACACACACACACACACACACACACACGCACACATACATACACGGATGTCCACACACCCACACACCCTACCCCCGTACACACACACATCCTCCCACCCACCTGACCACCAACCCACACACACATCCACCCAACCTCTGACCCACAGTGCGCACACACACACACACACACACACACACGTATAACCTTAAATGTCTGTCTTTGTGGGTACCAGAAAACAGAAAATCTAACCCTAACTCAAATTTTAACATAACCATAACCTAACCTAAACCCTCAACGCTGTTTCCAAAAAAGTTGGGATGCAAATGAAAACAGAATGCAATGATGTGCAAATAAGTTATCCCTTTATTTAACTGAAAATAGTACAAAGACAATATATCAAATGTTGAAACTGAGAATTGTTATTGTTTTCGGAAAAATACAACCCATTATGAATTTGATGCCAGCAACATGTTTAAAAAAAGTTGGGACGGGTGAATGTTTACCACTGTGCATCACCTTTTCTTTTTAAAATACTCTGTAAAGGTTTTGGTAACTGAGGAGACCAATTGCTGTAGTTTTGGAAGTGAAATGTTTCCCATTCTTGCCTGATGTAGAATTGCAGCTGCTCAACAGTTTGGGGTCTCCTTTGTCCTGTTTTTCATTTTATAACGCACCAAATGTTTTCAATGGGTGACTGGTCTGGACTGCAGGCAGGCCAGTTTAGCACCCAGACTCTTTTACTACAGAGCCATGCTGTTGTGATACTGAATACGGTTTGGCATCGTCTTGCTGAAATAAGGAAGGCCTTCCCTGAAAGAGACGTCATCTGGATGGCAGCAAATGTTGCTCCAAAACCTCACTATATTGTTCAGCATTAATGGTGCCTTCACAGATGTGTAAGTCACCCATGCCACGGGCACCAACACACCCCCATACCATCACTGATGCTGGCTTTTGATCTGCACGCTGATAAGTAGATGGATGGTCCCTCTCCTCTTTAGTCCAGAGGACGCGGTGTCCATGATTCCCAATTTATTCTTCAAATTTTGATTCATCAGACCACAGTACAGTTGTCCACTTTGCCTCATTCCATCTTAAACGAGCTTGGGCCCAGAGAAGGTGGCATCGGTTCCCAATCTTATTTATGTGTGGTTTCTTCTTTGCATGATAGAGTTTTAACTTGCATTGGAGATGCAGCCACATACTGTGTTCACAGACAATGGTTTTCAGAGTGGTTCCTGAGCCCACGCAATGAGGTCCAATACAGAATCGTGTCTGTCTTTAATGCACTGCCTGCTGAGGGCCCAAAGGTCATGGCTATGCAATATTGTTTTTCAGTATTGTTCCTTACATACAGAGATTTCTCCAGATTCTCTAAGTCTTTTAATTATATTATTTGTCATAGATGATGAGATCCCCAAACTCTTTACAATTTTACATTGAGAAACGTTAATCTTATATTGTTGTGCTATTTTCCCGCGCAGTCTTTCACAGAGTGGTGAACCCCTCCCCATCCTCACTTCTGACAGACCCATCTTCTCTGGAATGATTTTTTAATACACTACCCAATCATGTTTCTGACCTGTTGTCAACTGACCTAGTTAGGTGTGTGATATTCCATCTGGTTTAACTATTTGGCATTACACAACATCTCCATTCTTTTGTTGCCTCTGTTTTTTTAAACATGTTGCTGGCATTATATTCAATGTAGGCATATGTTTTTCAAGAAACAATCAAATGTCTTTGTTTCAACATTTGATATGTCAGCTTTATACAATTTTCTATTCTATATAGGGTTTAAATTATTTGCACATCACTGCGTTCTCTTTTTATTTCCATTTTGCACAGTATGCAAACTTTTTAGAAACCAGGGTTGTGGAAGGAACCCCCATTTATTAACTTTCCCCATTTTTCAGTTCAACCCTAACCATAACCCTAACCTCAACCTCCTAACCAGAAATTGAATTTGTCCTCCTATGGGCAGATTTGTCATGTTTACCTATTCTTGTAAGAGCTTTTGGTCCTAATTCAAACTGAAATGAAAAAATAGATATGGTTCACTGGAATAGTCTTTAAAATGACAATTGAAAAACACAATTTGTAATTAACTGATACTGTGCATTATGGTTCCTTACATATATTGGCTTGTTAGCTTACTGGAAGCCTAGGCAACAGGTATTAATTGATCAGTGACTTTCTTTGGACCATATATTAATCATAGTAACAGGAAATATTCTAAAGGTACAGAGTTATTATTTATTTCTATTTTCTATTTTGGTACTTAGTTGAGGTAAATTTGTGTTATACACTTTATTCCTGGTCTATCCACTCCACTGTCCAAGCTGAATACTGTTGCCTACCTCTCACACTGAGTTTCCTTAATGTCATTAAATGCACTTATGTACGAGCAGGCAAAATTAAATCTCATTTCAGAGCCACTTTCTTTGGAGTGTGTGGTGTTCACTAAATCTGGGTTCGGATTAAGTTACAGTGAAGGCCTTTAAAAGGCTGCGGTGTTACGCTTTTTCTCAGAGACGAAACGCTACCCTTCCGCCTTCATCTAACGAGGACAGTTTCACACTTGATTGGTTATCTGGGATGTCAGATAACCTCCCCAAATAACTATTTATCATATATAAATGGCGACTTTACGAAGGATCCTGTTGCTTTGGTGTCAGAAAGTGACTTAACTGCTTGTTTGGTTGTCTTAGAGGTCAGCATGTCTCTCAGCAAGCAACTGCGTCATCCCACATCAACCTTCGCTGTCACAGGGCAGCTGGGGTTTAGTCCTTCGGGACAGACAAAGGTGATCCGTATGGATTCATGGTCTGTGTTCCGAATGGCTCTCTGCCCTCTACGAAGTGGTTTACTATAGGGTCATCAAACGGTACCATTGGCATTCGTCAAAAGAAGTGCACTATGAAGAGAATGGGGTGCAATTTGGGAATACATGGTGGTTAGGAGTAAGAGGTTTTCAATGGCTTCCTTCCATTTGGAGGAAACAGAACTCTCGAAGGATCCCTGATGTATCTCCTAGCCCCATCTTAATGGCTGCTAAACATCCTAAGAGTGCTGTTAGGATGCTTAATAAAAAGTCACATTTAGTTATTTTAAGTGGTCTTACTTTAGCTCATCTGTTTGTTTTCGTTGACCACTTCCTTTGAGTTGCTTTGAAAGGTTTCAGTAAATCTGTCTGGAAACATAAAGTAATTCTAATTTAAGAGAATGAGGAACTGGTTTATGTCTGGTTTTGTGCTTTGGGAAATTTCAGTTAGAATGGTGTGTCACCATATGGATCCTGTTTCAGTCATTAAAAGTCTGTTCATCAAAGGCATCAACAATATTTGTCATATAGGATTCCCTCTGATGGAGGCCACTTAGTATGAATGTACCTTTTTCTGTTGGCACAATACCATTATTTATTTTCATATATTCCAGCCTTATTGGAATAGTGTGACTGTATTCAGCAGTTTATACAGCAGTGTGACAGTTCTCTGTCCGGGTCCATTGTGGCAATCAGCTCTGCTGATGAATCAAACACACCCTTCGCTTGTCTCGTTATCCCTCACATCTGTCACACCTTTTCTGTTCGCCTCTTGTTGATTGTCCAACCTGCTACTGTTTGTGTGCGTGAGTGTTACATGTATTGGTTGTCTCATTGAATTGCACCTCTTTATTAATAGGCTATTGCTCTGTTTCCCTTTGTTTTTTTTTACAATTGCCAAGATTGGACCCCTTATTTTTCTAGTCAGGATTTTACCCGTGTCCCTAAGTTCCCTTTTCCATATCCATATTCCCTTTTCCATATCCAGAATCCATTTGATTTCAAATCCTGCAGCTGGTTCTGCGGCCATCTCTTTTCACAGGGAGTGTTCCCGTGTTACGAGCAGTTTGTAATGGGAGGATGAATCTGTAAAATTACTTTTGCATTCTGATCAAGGCCCTTTGTCTGACCCAGACACGTTTACAGCAGAAGTCCCATGATTAGGATGAGCTGTGGTGCTTAGTGCTAGAAGAGAAGGCAACCAGTCTTTTCCTCCTAATCTCCTTTATGAAGGGCTTTCATATGGTGGATCAAAACCCAAACTACTGGAAAAATGGGCTGTATTGATTCATACTGGAGTTCACTATTTTACGAAGGAAAATGTAATTAATAATTCTTTTTGTCCGGCTTTCTGTTTCTCTTGCTGCCTGAATTTCTGCTAAGTCACACAAATGTATTTATTTTTTCTATTTCCAAATCTTTCTTTCAAATATCCAAAATCCTCTTGGGAAGAGTAATATCATTGAAGTAATTTGTCTTCCTGTGGCTCTGGAGCGACTCCATATTGTAGATAAGGCCACTAAATGCATTCTCCTCCAGGCAGGGAGGTGCTGGTTAGTACTTTCTTGCCAAGTGAGAAAGAATCAGAAGACCCCACCTGCCCATGGGATCATAGGTGCCCATAGAGGTGTGATATCCGATTAAACTTGATTTTAGTTACATATATATTTTTAAGTGCACTGATCATCTTAAGATTTCCATTCACTATAAAGGGCTGAATATTCGAATAAGCTTCATTGTCCTGTATGAATTATGTAGAATATTTTTACAGGAATATGAAGAAATGTCTGCTGCATGGCAAGATCGTCAAGACAATGAGCAGAGCCAAATGTCTGCTCCTGTTATCGCTTCAATCCATGAATATGTACATGTTTTATTGTTTTGGCCAGAGTGAGGCGATGCTAAATTCATGCTTGGTTGGGTGTTGCATGATCTTTTGTCTCTGTGTGTGTGTGTGTGTGTGTGTATATATATATATATATATATATATATATATATATATATATATAAAGGATGATTCTAGTTTATGGAAACATTGTTGACTAGATCTTCTGGCACCTGATTACCAGATCTACCAGAGTGGTCTGTTCTATACTTAGGAAAGTCCTGTTGTTCTTACATTGACAATTGCTTATATATAATATTTTATTTATTGTTCATAAAAGCAGATGAAGGTGTTCTTTGTTTTTCAGATTATTCATTTCACTTAATCTTTGATTTAATATTTCATTTACAGTAAAAGTACATACACACAACATATTTTTCTGGACTGCATTTACATACAGTAACCTTCAATAATTGCACAATGGCATTTACTACACAAATGTGTCTGGGAATGTGGAGTGCTCAGCAACCCCACTAAATCTTGGCGAATATATATATGGTGTTATTACAGTAATTACAATAATAGAGTCAGATTGAAATGCATATTCATCAAACAGGTGTCCCTCCCACACATCCTCTGCAAAGTTGTTTGGGTTAAAAACCCTGCTTTAATTACAGATTCAGAATCCGTTATCATTCTGTGATGATATATCCTAATGTTATGCTATAGGACTTGGATCACTTCAGCAAGCTCTAGCATAGTGTTCTGTCCAGATGCGTTTGTTCAACGTTTTTTAAATGTTAATGGGAAATTTCATTTTTCAGATACTGATGGAACTGAGGTAAAACATTTAATCATGGAAATGCAGTGTATAGAACTGTGGAAAATGCAGTGTATAGAACTGTGGAAAATGCAGTGTATATGAACATTTTGTGAGCCTTTAAAATAGAACTCCTGCTCAAAAAATACTGGTTGGCCTTCTATCAGAAACTACGGACTCAAACCTCTACTGTTGAGTTGTATTTCATAAATGTATAATGGAGAAACACACAGGTTTGTCCTTTTTTAAATTTAGTTTTGAGCTGTGTCCACAAATCCAAACCAATGACTCATTGGCAGTATTTTTGAGACAGTGCTACCTGCTCTAAGCAGACCCACATAATTCCTTCTTTAAATCATAAAACCGTGAGTCACAACATTGATACCGCGAACACGTTCTGAACGGTTCAATATTACCAATTGTTTCCTATTTCTGTGTGCTGAAAACCCACCTCTGGGAGATATTGTGCATGGATCAGCAGTGTGATGGATGGGAGAATGCAATGGGGTGCATTCTGAAAAAAATGAATGTAAAAGAACTTGAATGTATTGTGAGGAAATTATCAAACGTAATTTAAAATCTGTGTCCCATACTGCTGAATAAAATGTCAATAGGCTAATTCTAGTTAAAGAGGATGCATATTCAGTTATCCCGAAGCAACAGGAAATATGAATTAGATGAGTGTGTGGATTGTAAGCCATGGTCATTTTTGTTGTGGTTAATGCATTTTTTGTGTTGGGAGATTTTGGGTGGAAATTTGAAAAGACAATTAGTGAAACCGGTGTGCTTGCTGGTTTATGTTAAAAAATATTAAGACTTTAAATTTGGAATAGCGAAACCATGTGAAAGAATGCAGATAAGAAAATGTTGGTTGGGATTGTCTAAACATTTTTAAACTAAAGATAACCATACAAGCAAAGCGAATTAATAATCATAGATGAAAAGCATTTAAGGATTTTCATTTGGGATAGTGTAAATATGAGAAGAGAAGTTGGTTTGGTCACTCTAGCTCAAACTGTTCGAGAAATATGGTTTCATGGTTAATTCACTCTGTAAATTATGCAAATTAATAGGCTATATGTTATAAATGTTTCATAGAATTTCAATTTAAAATTAGCATTAAAGGTTTAAATTTGGTATTATAGCTTATTTGGCCATGAAGCATGACCAATTTGAATAGAAACCTCTGTATCCCCATGGCTCTCATTTTAACATGCCTTACAGGCAAGCAAACCTAATAAGACTATGAGAGAACTCGAGAAATCTAGAGTGATGGTTTGCCTTTTGCAAGCGCGGCAAATTATAATAAAACTATGAGAATGATCTGGAGTTGTGCTTTGCCTTTGGCAAGCACATCTAACTAAAGTACAGTAAACATTTCCCCCCACGAATGATGCCGTGCCCCACCTTGGGCCAGCAGAGATATTCCATGACGTGTATTTCACTGGATTACATTTTTTTCCCACCTTGGGCCAATTATTGGAATTTTGTAAATTCCGGATGTGTCTGGCAAGAAATGACATTAACTCATGTTTTGTCAAAAATCAATCTGGTGGCGTTACATCAAGGCTGTGCCATTAGATGGCTTTGGCCATCAGTGGCAGAAGGGCGCTGCATTTTGGCTCAGCAGCCTCTGTAGCCGGCAGTTGCTCCCTGGTGACTACCTCTGCTGCGTGAGGCCCCTGCAAACTTTTTTTATGGCCCATTTGCGAGGGATCGTTCTCCAGTGATGTGGGTGTTGATTCATACCCCTTATATTGTGTCATGGGGGAAACATCCAAACGTTAGGACCCAACAAGAAAACACAAGAGGATCAGACATCTGTAGTAATTTACCTTTTTTATGTAGACTACAAGATTAGAGCCTGAATTGATAGAATGTATAGTTAGCTACAGTACACAACCATGAGGTGTTATTCAGTATAATTGCCAAATATAGCACGAAATGGTTGCTGGTACCACGGTCCTGGAGGCAGCATTGATTTGAATGGGAACACACGTTTTAACCATTTTAATCTATAGGCTCGACCAGAGGGGGAAGCAATCACCCCTAGTGAAACAGGGTGGTTGGGCTCCAGAGTGAAGCAATCAACACCAAACACTAAAAAACCTAATGAATCATGGGGGTAGGCATAGTGGGAGAACTTTACCCCGCATGGACACATCCCAATCAGCCCTAGCTGAATGTGTGTGTGTGTTCCTGCACGTATGTGTGTGTGTATGTGATTGTTTCGGACTAAACTAAGATACCCTCACTACTAAGCTTTGTGGTTGTTTCTCCTAGCTATCTTAAAATTGACTCACTTACTGTAAATCACTGTGAATAAGAGCTTCTGCTTAATTAGAATAAAGTGAGAAAAAAGCAGTCTCTATAAAATGCTAATGTTTTGGTTTAAGTGTTACATTTCAGGCAAAAGTTAAGGTTAGAGTTAGGGTTAGGGTTAAGGTTAGAGTTAGGGTTATGGTAAGGCATTACAGGTTACGGTTAGGGTTTAGAGTAAGGGTAAGATTAGGTTTAGGCATGACAATTTGATTGTTAAGGTTAAAGTAAGGATAAGATTAGGTTTAGGTTAAGGGTTAGGTTATGTGTGTGCACGTGTGGGCACCTGAATTGTGAGTCCAGTCACACCTGGTGAGCGCTATTTTTTGAGTGTGCTCCAGAAAGACTGATCTGCCCTTCCTGGTCTCTTGGGAACAGACAACCTGCAGTCAGCAGGATGATCTTCAGAGTTCCTGAACAGCTGAGTGTGGACACACACACACACACACACACACACACACACACACACACACACACACACACACACTGCTTCCAGGACCGGTCTGTGAATGTGCACACAGTATTCACTCTGCTTTCACAAATAAATCATTGGCCCTCTAGGTTTTGTTTCTAATTACACATGTTTCTTCTGTATTGGAGGATTTCACCAGTATGCTCTGCTGTTCTAGGTTGCTCTCCTCTTTTTGCTGAATGTGGCCTCTGGTTATCTCTGGTGTGATTTGTAATTTGTATACATGGCGGTTATTCATTGGATGCTACCCTGTATTTCGGAGCCTGGCTAGTCCACAGTGTGGTGAGAAAATATGGAGTAATATTGTATGCTAAATTTTTTTTAAAATTCTGTTATTGTAATGCACATGCGCTCAGAGTTATTTATTTGTTAAAACCATGCTTAGAAACGTAATAATCAACATGAAACTATTTTTAATACATGTTAATACCCCACCATACATTGTTTGGATTTTAATGTTTTTCTTATGCAGAAAAATTGTGAATAGTTAATACACCCACTGGGAATTTTTTTTAAACATATTTAGACACATGGATATCTGAGTTAAATTACAACCACATTCACTGATAAAGGTTAACCAATTTAACAAATCATACATTGTGTCAGGCTCTAGCTATGAGGATACCTCTAGCCATCTCTGCACTGGTCTGGGGGCCATAGTCAGGACCTGGCAGAGAACGGATGCCTCTAGGCATCTCTATGTTTTGTGTCAGGTGTCCCCAATTAGAGGCAACTGGGTTGCCTCTAATTGGGAATCCAATTTAGGTTGCTGTTCTCTTTGTTTGGGTTTTGGGTTATTGTTTGTCATAAGGAGATGCTGACCAGTTTGTGGTCTGTGGTCCTTTTGTTTGTTTTCCTCTTGGTTCCATTAAAACTACCAATGTCTGAACCGTCATCTTGCCTGTGCCTTGTTCCACCGCCCGCCACATCCGTTACACATAGTTTATACTTTGAAACCATTTATGTAAATAGAACTCAAAACTGTTGCAAATGATTACAATATTTTTAGAGGGTAACTTGGGAGGGATTTCTAATCATTACAATTAGAAACTTGTTCTGGTTACTATAAAGATCTACCCAAGGCCATTAGAAGAAATTCCTGCCCATGAGTCTGGGAGGGGGTAAAAAGCCCAATTTCCACGCAATTCAAGTTACATCGTTCCCCTACGATGGATCATCTACAAATGGAGAAAATTCCAGACCACTGGCAATTCATAAGGAACAGGTCATCTCACAAAATGTAGCCAGGGAGCTGAACGAAAGACGCTCATAGAAGTCTTTAAGTTTGTATTATGGGATCTACAGGCCTCTCTTGCCATAATCAATGTTGAAGTGCGTGGGTCAACTGTCAGAAAGTGACTACACAAACATGGCCTGAAAGGGGGGGTGAACTGAGGAGAAGTTTAGAGCCAAGATGATAATTTGTCGTTGGCTAAAGGATGCCATGTTGTGGAACAATAATTTAATTCTGGATTTACCTTCAGACTGAAGCTGGGAACTATGGGTAATGAATGAGAGAGAGCAGTCAAGCCATACCCAGTTGCAAATTACTTCTAGGTGTTGACACACTTTAAGTCCGACCAATTGAGCGTGACGCTTCGGCTGAAGGCAGGTTGAGGTAAGCTATGATTAAAGAGCAGTAGATGGAGGTCAAAGATGTCCTGTTGGATGTTATTAAAGCTGTGTTGTAGGTTGGACAGTGTAGTGTTCGGTGTAGGGCCAGCTGAATACAGGAAAGAGTCACTGGCATAAATGTAGATTAACGAATCGAGCACAACATCATTAATATACAAATGATTGTGCATCATTAATATACTGTATAACAGGCCCAAGAATCATCCTTAAGTAACGCAGATAGATGTGGTCAGAGTGGTAGACTGCAGACTCTCAGATTGACTAACTGAACACAGAGAACTTCTTAAACCAGGCTAGACAGTTTTCTGAGAAATCTAGTTTGCTGAGTCTATTAATTAGTATTCAGTGTCTGACAGAGTCAAGGGCTTTGGCCAAATCAATATAAACAGCTGCAAAAAACAGTTTAATGTTTAGGATTTGCTGTTCAAAGGGCCTTAAGAGATGCTGTTATAAGTATAAAAATAAAAAGGAATGTCTGCAACCTTGGTATGCTCCCATGGTGAATGAACAGTTATGTGAAAAAGCAAGTGAAACCTCTGGAAAGTTGTCTGTTTTTTGCATATTTGTACATATGGATATGCAATATTCACTTAAAATACAATTGACAGATAAAAGTTACTTGATTTAACAAATTACATTAAAAGATTATACCTTGCAATCTTCTACACATGAACTGAATTTCATTTTCATTGTGTGGGAAAAGTGAGTAAATCCCTAGCTTCAATAGCTGTTTATGTCCTGTTTGGTTGTAAATTACTTTTAAATAACCCTTTCTTGTAATTGTCTTATCAGTCTCTTATGCTAACTGAATATGTTTTGCCTACTCTTCTTTATAGTACTTCTTTAACTGTGTCATGTTTGAGGGCTTTTTTGCATGCACAACACGCGTATAGAACCCCACAGCATTCCGATAGGATTGATTCAGCCATTCCATAACCTTCCATTTCTTCTTTGGAGCCATTCTGTTATAGCTTGCTGATTTGTTTTGAATCATTATCCTATTAAAAGATCCAGGTTCAGTTCTGCTTTTTGAGAGATGGCCTCACATTCTCCCAAAAAAATCCTAATATGGAATTCAATGTTGACTCATTGATGGAAAGTTGGCCACGCCCTGGGGCAGGAAAGAAACCTCAAACCATAATGCTACCACCTCCACGCTATACGGTTTGTAGCAGTGTTTGGTTTTTGCCAAATATGGGGTCTGCCTCTCTGGATTAACTCCATCGTTGACTCATCTGTCCGGAGGACATTGTTGCAATAGTTTTGATATTTACCCAGGTGTCCTCTGGCAAATGTCAATCGTGTCTTGATATTCGTTTTGAGAGCAGAGACTTCTTCCTTCCTGACCTCCCATGAACACTTGTTTATGTGACCTTTTCACTCTTAGGTGGTCTTTGCAACATACGTAGACGATGGCAGACTCACTGGTAACACATTTTATTTACATTTCTCCTTTACCTTAGCTTATTCCTTAACATCCGTTTTTCCAGTAGAAACCTACTCTCTGGTAGATTTCTCACTCTGGACATTTTTAAAGCCTACACTCTTTTACATTTTGCTGCCACTGAATGATTGGGACAATTGCACTATAACTTACAAGCTTGACCTTTTTGTCACACCTTCCTCTTCAAAAACAAACTAAACCAGCTGCTATCTGATCCATTTAAGGGCAGCAGGGTCAACTCAGCCTAGTGGTCAAGAGTTTTGGGCCAGGAAATGAAATGTAACTGGTTCTTTTTTTTGGAAAACCTGTTCTCTCTCTAAGAGAGCAATTAAATCTAATTACTCCCTGGTTGTTGCTGTAAAGAAGAATGTGTTGTTAGCATTCTTAACAGTTAAAACATCCACCTACTGAATCTCTTGTGAATAAAGTCAGTTTTGCAGACACAGATTCAGCCTAGTCCTGGACTAAAAAAAGGACTAGGCTTAAACCAGAAGATAGAGTTTATTTGTATTTAAGTGTTGTTATTTTTGTGGTGCCTGTCTTGTCCTATTGGAATTGAGTGCCAGCTGTCAGCCTAGTGGTTAGAGCATATGACCAGTAACCAAAAGATTGCTGCAATGAAAAATACTTAGCCAGGTCCTTGCTGTATATAATAAAAATGTCTTAGGCCTACCTGGAAAACATGGAGAATGCCCATAGCCAGGTCCTTGCTGTAAATAATTAAAATAACTTAGGCCTACCTGGAAAACATGGAGAATGCCCATAGCCAGGTCCTTGCTGTATATAATAAAAATAACTTAGGCCTACCTGGAAAACATGGAGAATGCCCATAGCCAGGTCCTTGCTGTATATAATAAAAATAACTTAGGCCTACCTGCAAAACATGGAGAATGCCCATAGCAGATCCTTGCTGTATATAATTAAAATAACTTAGGCCTACCTGCAAAACATGGAGAATGCCCATAGCCAGGTCACTGTTGAAACTGAGAATTGGTCAACCCTACCTCTCAGGATTTATGTTCATATACAGCTAATTTCAAAAGCGCGATTAAGTTCACTATGGACATAAATCAGAGGAATTGCATTCGTCTTTATGACTCAATATCATTTTGCTCCTCTTGCTATTACTTTTCACTGTTACGTAGATCCTTAACATAATCGATTGAAATGGAAAATCTCTCATTAGGAATGAAATATACAGTTAACGGTTAAGGTTAGGCACCACAGTACTGAGGGTTAAGGTTAGGCACCACAGTACTGAGGGTTAGGGTTAAGGTTAGGCACCACAGTACTGAGGGTTTGGGTTAGGATGAAGATGGAATATAACATTGCAAAAACAGAAAACATTTTTAATGCTGGCAGCCAGTAAGAGGCAGGAAACAGGCGCAGATGCACTGACGTGGGTTTGTTAATGTCAGACACGTCTCCAACTCGACATAGAACAATAAAGCACTGTGGCCAACAAAACATATCTCCAGAATGTAGGATAATCAGGAACGAATCAGGTAAGAACCCACTGGGGTGGAACAGGATTCACGCTGTACAAAGAGGACACAAACACGGGGGTATAAGTGGTGGAGTAGACAAGGAACAGGTATGCGTAATGCTAGGTGTTGATTAGGAGGGATTTGGGTAGGAGTGACCGGGGAGCTGAACAGACCGTGGGGCATTGAGTTCAACCGGTCCGAGCGACACGTTGTCAATAAACTGGGGAAGATGACGGTCCGAAGCGGGGAGGCGTGAGCGAGGACGGTCCAAACGTGACGACAGACTAAACAACACAATTTCAGTGCAAAAAAAATGATCTCCGCTCGCTGTAATCAAACTCGCAACCGTTGTGCTGAAAGTCGGATGCGGAAACGGCAGCCCACCATCTTTCTTCATAAAAATAGACTAGACAAGCTGCTGATTCTGTGTTGGTACTTTTTGTTTTTGCCTCGCCTTTTTACGCGCCCGCTATCCTCGCATCGCGCACCCGCACCAAAACAGCCTTGCAAACCGCCACTCTATTTAACTATTCATACATTCATAACTGCTCCTGATGGCTGGTTTCCAATGACACTTCTCATATGTTGACACTGAATGTAATCGTCAGCCATTAACAACCAGTAGCACTTGGATATGTTGATAGTGTAAGTCATTCTATGGATTTATGTTCAATATCGCTGTTTACAAATAAATTGTAAATGAACGTATTTCCCGCGATGCTCACATAGTTGTTTGGCTCCTTTTTAAATCATGATGATAACAGAAATCACCCAAATGGACCTTATCAAAATTGTACATACCCTTGAATGTTTGGCCTTGTAACAGACACGCAAGGTGACACACAAAGGTGAAAATGGCAATTTAAGTTGCATACCATTGAATTTTTCACACCTATGTCTTTTTAAATTGCAATTAGTGTATGTGTATGTAGTCAATACCTTTGTTAGCTCTTACGTGGATGCACTGAGCAAGCTAGATACTGAGCCATGGGGAGCAGAAAAGAACTGTCAAGAGACCTGTGAAACAAGGTAATGGAATTTTATAAAGATTGAAAATGATATAAAATGATATCCAAAGCCTTGCAAATGCCAGTCAGTACAGCACTTATAAAGAAATAAAAAATTCAGGGATCTCTTGATACCAAGCCAAGGTCAGGTAGACCAAGAAAGTGTTCAGCCAAAACTGCCAGAATTGAATTGTTTGGGATACAAAGAAAAACCCACAGAGAATCTCAGGAGAAATACAGGCTGCTCTGAAAAAAGACAGTGTCGTTGTTTCAAGGAGCACAATACAACAATACTTGAAAAAAAATTAGCTGCATGGTCGAGTTGCCAGAAAGAAGCCTTTACTGTGCCAATGCCACTAAAAAGCCCAGTTACAATCTGCCCGACAACACCTTGACATGCTTCACAACTTCTGGCACACTGGTATTTGGAGTGACGAAACAAAAAGGTTGTGACATACATTGCCCTTACACGATTGGATAACAGCTAGAAAGTGGAGGGAATGTGTTATATATAGGCTGTTTAGGACAAAGACATTCGGAGAGAGGGAGAGAGAGAGAGAACTATGACCTGTTAACATCAACGTCTCAATGCTGAATAAAGATGGCTCTCCCCTGACTTTTGGTTGCATAACTTTTTGTTCTTGGACATCATCAGAGAACAGGAAGCTAACAGTTGGTGCTGTGACGACCCGGATGATGGTTTGATTGACGAATCAAGCCACTCTAAAAGAACAAG
Source organism: Esox niger (assembly GCA_016801105.1). Classification (NCBI taxonomy): domain Eukaryota; kingdom Metazoa; phylum Chordata; class Actinopteri; order Esociformes; family Esocidae; genus Esox; species Esox niger. The sequence goes on along the minus strand of JACXGJ010002088.1, from coordinate 7,225 downwards.
TCAGTAATATCAGCATGGGAATCCAGATAATCCACATCTGGAATTCAAGGAACACCAAGGTATTTAGCTTTTTAAGCAATGGGAACCTGTGGTGAGGACACACAAGACATAAGCTTAGTCTTGGTCCAACTCTCTCGACTTCCGAGAGAGTTGTATATGGGCAGACGGAGCGTGTGGTACATGCGAAGAGAAAAGAAAACGGGAAGTAAAGGTGGCGGAGAGAGAACGACCGTCGTAAAGCGAGAAAGGAGACAAAGGAGCCAATCTGCGCGAATTCATTCGGTTTCACCACCAGGCAGACCGACAGGAGTCTCGAGATGGAGTCACTTTTATGGGATCCTGGAACTTATCAAGGAAAACTGATCACCTTCCTCGGTAATAGCCAAGCTTATTTATTTAAATATTACATGTAGTTTGAAAAGCACTGTTTTAATAGGCATTCGAAACAGCCTGTTTTGTTCATTCATGCTTTAACATGTTTTAATGGGTATTCAAGAAATAGCCTGTTTTGTTGTGCTTTTTCTTGTTCACAATGTAATTTGGAGTCAAACGTATTTATTGCGTTGATAATGTTTAAAATCGTTAGGCCTTCATGGTCTAATGGCAATGTGGATAGGCTTTCACAGGCGTACTTCATGCTGCATTTTGCTAGCACACGTGGGTACATCTGAAACCTAGTGATGAATTAGAAATTGGTACAATGATTTTCTAATCTGGTAAAATAGTGTCATGGTTAAAAAAAGTTAAAATACTGTGTTTTCTGTGTCCCCTGAGGACTGATTAGTTTCCACCAAGTTGGAATGTGTGTTTTTCCTCTTTCTGTGCCTCGTCACAGGAAGAGGCTACAGTATGTTTTAATTGTTTTATTTGGAAATTGTTTGTTTGACGTAAGGTCTAACATTTTAATGGTGGAATAGCATAGATGTAACAATTTGTTTATTTGGCTAAGCAAAGTCAAGTCTGATGGGACAATGGAATCTCATTCCACTGCCGTGTGCTATCGAGCATAAACGTAGCACATTGAATGAAACATCAAACAACCCAGATCTGGATGGGAAACGAAATTCGACATAGACTTTTATGAAAACTTGTCTGAATAAGGTGTACACTTCACACTAATGATGGAACTTCTGAGATCCTCAAGTTTTCAGGACTGATCTACTGTCTTCATTTTTGGGAGTTTACGGAACCATACCCAGTGGATGAAAGTCTGATGGACTGTTGAACCACACTAATCGTTGTTTTGCAGTTATACTTTCAACAGATCGGGACATCACAACCCCTTTTCTGATGATACATCACGTCACTGCCTGGACACAGACAACTGAGTGTGTGAGTACCAGCAACATGTTCTAGAAGGACTTCTTTAACAACACTGGTCGAATCAGTTCCAAATCTTCCTGACCGCTCCCATGGCAGAAAATGCCAGGGTCAGACCACTTGGTTTCCCACCTGATTTCTAGATGAATCATCAACAGCGAGATAAGAGGAGAGTCCACCTGAAGGAGTCCACATACTACGGGTCAAAGTAACACGGGACGGTTGACTGGACAGGTCACATGGTTCCATCACAGTGGAAGACACTGTTGTGGTGTTAATCTTGAGTTAGTGAAGTTTTGGAAACTCACTGTTCCTTTACACACCTACACTGACTCGTTAGGACAACCAGGCAATTCGCTGTGTCCACATCACACTGACTGCAATAACTGATATTGGAACTTTTCATCACTAATGACATTCAAAACAGAGAAGACTGAAGACTACAGGACATTTGATGGGAATCTAGCTTCATTCCTAACAATCAATAGTTTTCCTAAATGGACTGGCATTGTGATCTTGTATGTATGTTCATTCCTCACAAGACAGGCAGAGGACTACATATGATCGCTACCTTAACATTGGTCATTGACACTTGTTTGTTTGTGAAGTTGCTTAATAGTTGTAATTACAACAGCTATCCTGTAATGTTTAATAGTGCTGTATTCCTTTTCAAAGGTTGAAACTGTCACTAGTACATTCATTGGAGTTGAGTGTTGTGTTTTGTTCAGGATATGTTGGGTTGTGGTTACAATGTTGATGCATGACTCATGATATGGACAAGGGGTACTTTGATTGTTTAAAGGGTTTATTGCGAATGAACTATGCATTTCATTAATATGTCACGTTAGGTCTGTTTCTGTTGGACACAGGTTAGACTGATAGTAGCCTGGGATTTGATGTGTACGGTAAAGATTGATCTCAATGGTCTCTATGATTGCAATGCCATACAGTGCTATGAGTCAGGGCAAGCTGTGTCCACTGTATCTTATTTTCATTTCATTTAAGGAATAATAAAGCCTCATTGGAAAGATAATCCTTTTTATTATTTTTCTTTATTGTTTTTTAACAAAAGTGTTGGGACCTTTTCAGTTCATTAGGAATTGGATTGTACTTTTATTTTTCTAGTTTTATCAACATGTAATGATTAATTAATACATGATTGAAGGGGGGACTGAGAGAAAGTAGGCTTGAGAAACTTAACACAACACAGATGTGTGAGAAAGTATGTCTGTTTAGGTGTATTTTAATTTTAAAGGACACAATACAGAGTAATGTTGCTTTGCAAATGTATGTACCTTTCTATACATCCTTGGAAACTCCACCAAGGAATGTGGTTGAACTTCAACTCCACTAAAGAATGTGGTTGAACATCAATGCCACACATCCCCCATACATTCCAAAGTTTGGGATTAGGAATAGGGAGGTTGTGACATACATTGCCCTTATACGATTGGATAACAGCTAGAAAGTGGAGGGAATGTGTTATAAATAGGCTTAGGTTTAGGACAAAGACATTCGGAGAGAGGGAGAGAGAGAGAGAGAACTATGACCTGTTAACATCAACGTCTCAATGCTGAATAAAGATGGTTCTCCCCTGACTTTTGGTTGCATAACTTTTTGTTCTAGGACATCATCAGAGAACAGGAAGCTAACACAACCATAAGTGCAATGTTTGGAGGGGGGTCAACAAGGCCTATAGTGAACAAAATACCATCCACACTGTGAAGCATGGTGGTGGCTCACTGATGTTTTGGGGATGTGTGAGATCTAAAGGCACAGGGAATCTCTGATTAGTATTTAATGAGTCGGTCATACTATTCAAAATTATAATACTGTGTAAACTAATATAGAACTTGTGACCTTTCATCACTGTAACACATACCTTGTCTAAAACTGCAACAACTGTAATGTATGTTTTTCATAATGAAAATAATCATATCAATTGTTTTTAATTGCAATAACTATAACATGTTATTTATAATTGTAACAGTGTAGCATACAAGTTATATATTATTGTAATGACTGTATCATACAAGTTGTTTATGACTATAATAACTATAACATATAGCGTGTTAACAATTGTAATAACTGTAACATATAACCTATTTATGTGCGCACAATCTGGGCCACTCCCTCCACTGTCAGTCTGCCTCCGGCTTTTATCTGACCTCCTGCTCTTTCAGGAAACATCTCCTCTGTCTTTCCCCACTTTCCTGTCCGATACATCATGAAATGCCCGGCAAGAAGCTGATAATGTGGCCGTAACGGTCTCCCGTCTGCAGGTCCCTGTGGCCGAGCCCAGGCAGAGGAGGGATGCTCTCAGGGGAATGCAGTAGCACCAGTAGGCTGTTGGAGCCTCTGTGTGGCAGGAGGAGGTTGGTTGTGTCGGCCATGAAGCTGCCCTGCTCCTTCTACTGCAGCCTCTGGTTCCTGTTGCTCCTCGGTGCCGGCTCCTTACTCCTCCTCGTACACCTCCAGGACCTCTCAGATACACTCCAGCAGCAGCAGATCCCAGGTCAGTGTGTGGTTGTCGGTCCATATGGCTGTGTGTGTCCAGGTTATTTATTTGGAGAGGCAGAAGGGAGACCGATTGGAAATGAACCTGTGGAATGCTATCTTGTCTGAAGAATAAGCAAGTCGTTTTAATGGAAAATCCGTAAAATAGTTGCTGTGTACAGTCATATGTAGGAAATGTGTGATATGGTTTGATTACTTTGTTTTGAACAACACCCCTCATTTTGACTTCACCTAAATGACCGCAATGCTACTATTAATTATCAGGCAAGTACAGCACTCTACATCTCTATTGGCACTGCACTCTACATCTCTATTGGCACTGGACTCTACATCTATATTGGCACTGCAGTCTAAGTCTCTATTGGCACTGCAGTCTAAGTCTCTATTGTCACTGCAGTCTAAGTCTCTAGTGGCACTGCAGTTTAAGTCTCTCTCTAGTGGCACTGCAGTCTAAGTCTCTATTGGCACTGCAGTTTAAGTCTCTATTGGCACTGCAGTCTAAGTCTCTATTGGCACTGCAGTCTAAGTCTCTATTGGCACTGCAGTCTAAGTCTCTATTGGCACTGCAGTCTAAGTCTCTCTCTAGTGGCACTGCAGTCTAAGTCTCTCTTTAGTGGCACTGCAGTCTAAGTCTTTCTCTAGTGGCACTGCAGTCTAAGTCTCTAGTGGCACAGCAGTCTAAGGCTCACAGAGATGGCAACCAAAGTAGGTTTGAGGCTTGACTGTAATGCTGGCTGGCGTGTGGATTGGAAGTGGGTGGAAAATTGCCATATTTGTTTGGGGATTCTTTCCAGGACTACCTGGATAAACCACGTTCTGGCGACTCCCTCAGGTGGCTTGTACACCAACAAAAGCTAACTGAGGACATTAGATGGGTTAGCATTCCCCTGAAAGGCATCGACCCACATGACTAGTTGGTTGGAAGAGCCGTGTAGGGAAAAGATCCGACTGGGTGCTTATGAGGGCTCCTTGTTGTGATCTAGCTGGGCTTGCATACAGTTGGATACAATGAAAGTGAGGACGGGAGGAAAAAGGAGTAAACAGAGAATGTGGCGGCATACATAAAATGTAAAATACCCAGAACGATTATACCAAGATACACTGCAATATTAACTGTGAATCCCGACTTGGATTTGTAGGTTCATAGTGCAGTATTTCAAATAGTACTCACTGTCAGAATTTACCCTAACCAGTCAGAATTTACCCTAACCAGTCAGAATTTACTCTAACCAGTCAGAATTTACTCTAACCAGTCAGAATTTACCCTAACCAGTCAGAATTTACCCTAACCAGTCAGAATTTAACCTAACCAATCAGAATTTACCCTAACCAGTCAGAATTTACTCTAACCAGTCACAATTTACCCTAACCAGACACAATTTACCCTAACCAGTCAGAATTTACCCTAACAAGTCAGAATAAATCCTTACCGTCAGAATAAAGCCTAACCAGTCAGAATAAATCCTAACCAGTCAGAAAAAAGCCTAACCAGTCAGAATAAATCCTAACCATAACCAGTCAGTTATAACACCTACTGTCATGTTGTTTCTGTTTTAACCCTTTCTCACACTGTAATCTTTAGCGTAACTTCTGGAAATTCACGCCTACAGTAAATGCGTTTGTCAATACTCAGTGGTTCTGGAAATGGTTTCAATAATTTAAGACCGTGTTGACTAGACTAAACCATCCCTGCATGACCACATAGGTCACTGGTCTCTAGCACTGGATGTTGGTTAATCATCACAGCTGTACTGATCTCAGATTATATCACACCATTAGATCTCACAAACCGTGAACCCAGGAAGAAAAGACACTGTACATACAAACTGACCAAAAAGAACAACTGAAATCCATAATGAATGCACATGTTTGGTATCGCCAGTGTCCAATAAACGATGGCGTCACATCTAGGAACATCACTGTCGTGCGCTCGTTTTGAGAGGACCCCTGAGACTCCCAATACAAGCTACCATCAGCAGTCTGTGATGAGGTCTTTGTACTGTGCTGTATTGTCCCGTACTCTGTGTCCAATCCCTGGTGTGTAATCACAATGACCTCTGAGGCATTGTCTCCACAATGACAACCACTTGGAGATAACAGCAAAGTGAGATGTCCTCCTTGTCGTCTGACACACACTGGTAACATGCTGTACAGCTCAGACCGGGTCTGATTGGGTGGAACTCTATTTCATTTGGCTCAGTGTTGTGCTTTGGGTATCTTCCCGAGTTAAGTGCCATTGCGGTTATCCTCTCATTGTTTGGATTTGGTGCAGTAATAAAGAGATGATGTTTAGAATGCATTCCCTTTTCAATTAGGATAAACCCATTATGGACGTTTTATATTGAACATTCGCTGACTGTTATTATCGAGGTTGATGAGATGGCACACCTCAGTTGTTGAATCGGGGGGGCGGCAGAGACGGGGACAAACTGAAAAGCAGTTCAGTGGAAGAAAAACGAAATTGGAAATGGATGAGTTACTAAATTTAATTTTGCAGATCAATTTAATGGCATAAAAGAAGTAACATGTCAGAGGCCATGTTTAAATTGCCTCTCTTTTAGAGCCATCAGTAGGAAATGCAGATACCCTGAAATTGGTTTGCGATGTCTTTATTGGAAATTGCCGTGGGTTTCCCTTTTAAATCCTCCACAGACAAAATAGATTAAATAAATGCAGATGCTCAGAAATTGTATATCCTCATGTCAGGATATTGACCTAGGTCAACGCGAGAGCCCGGTGTGATTCCGGTATTAACGGCACACAGCCATTGTTGTTATGTTGCCGTTGTTGTTACCTTGTGAAACACTGAAGAAACAAATCAAATTAACTAGGTGTAAATTAACTTGGGAGATGGACTAAAACGTGTTTGTTTGTTACTACATGATTAGAATGCCACTTACTAATTACCTCCTCCTGTGCCCCTAGGTGTATAAACCCAGTAAGTTCATTTAGCCTATTTTCTCACACACGCAGTTGCATACAGATCACTAGTTGTCTTCGGAGTGTAAGAACACATATCAATGACCTTTCCAGACTTTCAACTGAGTCCTCTGCCTCCCAACTCCAGTGCAGTGAGGCCAGCCAAGGGCCCAGTCATTAATCAGACTGTGGTACCAGTCCAATGTAGTACAGTACAGCCTCTCTCTCTCTTATTTCTCTCACTCACTCAGTCACAAACACACACACACACACACACACACACACACACACACACACACACACACACACAAACACACTCAATTTTCCTCCCTTAACTCCCACCTTTGCGGGTAAACTAACATACTACAATTCATCTTGTGGCTTTGGGCTGCAGAAGATTGTTTCGCGTAAAAGACCATAAGATTTTAATCCATCACACCTTTCCTCCCACCCAGACCTAAACGCTGAT
>JACXGJ010002087.1:0-71131 GCA_016801105.1 Esox niger | reverse complement strand
GCACATGCCTAATTTTGTTCGAACAATTATTGCACACTTCCTGTAAATGGTATAAACTTTGTTTCACTTCTCAAATATCACTGTGTTTGTCTCCTATATGATATATTTAACTGATTTTTTTCATCCTAAGGACCAACGATTTATGAAGGAAAATCATGGAAATTAACAAGGTTGCCCAAACTTTTGCAGACCACTGTATTTGGGGTTGTTTTTGGATGAGTGTTTTAGATGGCATCTTGGGTTGTAATTGGATAAGTGCTTTAGTTGGTAATTCGGGTTGTTTTTGGATGAGTGTTCCCTACCTTCAGCAGACAGGTCCAGCATACAGTAGGGAGCCCCCCGTAGCACTACCTCTTGCATGATGATGGCAAAGCTGTAGACATCCCCAAGCCGGGTACCATACAACCCGGGATGAAGGGCCCGCAGAATCTCAGGTGCCGTCCACAGCAGCTCTGCAAAACCACACAGGCAAGTACAAAAACACACACACACACAAACAGCATATTATTGGGTAGGCACACACACACAGTTCATAAATGACCTAATATATTTTATTATAACGATACAGAATAACTAATAGCACAGATTAGCAGACTGAGGGCCCACCTTCTGCGGAGGGATCTTGGTATGGAATCTTTTGGGCTATTAGAATCTCGTTGTAGCTGTAGTCTGTCAGCTTGAGCACAAAGCGGCCATCCACCACACAGTTCCGAGACTTGAGTCGTCCGTGACAAACTCCTCGATGGTGGAGGTATCTCATGCCCTGTGAACGACACAGTAAAGATGGGGTCTTACTTGCGTACTAGCAACTATGCACTCATATATCAGTAACATGAAATTATGTTGAACCACACTGGTGTGGGATTGTATGTGTATCTGGGAAGGTTTTGGCAACACACTGCCTCCCAGTGGTCACCTTGATAAGGTCCAGCAACAGGGAGGACTTGAACATCCAGTCCAGCTTAACATCATTATTTCTTAGCAGGTCATGCAAGCTGTTACGTGAGCAGTATTCCGTCACAATGCCTAAAATGCCGCAGTCAAGGAAAAAGCCAAGGAAGAGGTTGACGTTCTCGTGGCGTATGTCCTTTATCTGAAATCCAAGTCAGAATCAACTATAATCACCTAGCAGATGTACACATACAAGAACATCAAATCTACATCAAATTGCGAAGAACATGAAATTAGACTTGCATTGGTGGACGATGATACTGCTGTCAGGTATAGTTAACTGGACAGAGCAACACGTCTTCTTAGATCAGCTGTATATTTGAAAGGAAAAACTCACCAACTCAAAGATAGCACTGGTTTGGGGTGTAATAGCTCTAACGTTTCCAGACGGGAGTCTTTTCATCCAAGCCCAGTCTCCCTGTGGAAAAGACATTTTGATCTTTCAGACAACTCTCAATAGAACTTCCTGAATTGTTTGAGGGCAGAAGAGCCATGGAACCTGGCCTCTTGATTTACCTCGAAGATTGCTATGTTGGAGTTTTCATAGGTTGCCGGGATGATGGTGGAGATTGTGGAAGGTGTAGAGGGGCTCTGACAAATGGTGTCTGAGGGCTTCCTGCTCATATCACTTACTTTGTTTTCATCTATGCTGATCTTCTGAAAAAGAAAAACTGAGGTCATTAACAAAGGCATGCTGCAGCCAAATCAAATAAAATCTGCAGATATGATAGCAAATATTTTCAATAGCCCAACACATTAATCAGTCACGTTATAATTCTACCCAGTTTACAAAAAAGTTGGGACGCTGCTTAAAATGGAAATATAAACAGAATGAAAGATGTGCAAAACATTTAAACATATCAACATATCAGTTGTTGAATCTTAGATATTTTATTGTTTCTGGAAGAATATATGCCCATTTTGATTTTGATGCCAGCTACACATCTCAAAGAACTTGGGACAGAGGCAACAAAAATATTGAAAAAGTTGTGTAATGCTTAACTAAACCTTGTGGAATAGCACACATAATTAGGTAAATTGGCAACAGGTCAGAAACATGATTGGGTATTAAAAGATCATTCCAGAGAGGATGGGTCTGTCAGAATTTAGGATGGGGAGGGGTTCACCACTCTATGAAAGACTGAGGGGGAAATAGTGCAACAATTTAAGAATAATGCTTCTTAACATAAAATTGCAAAGAGTTTGGGAATCTCATAATTATGGTACATATTGTCATTAAAAGAGAAATTCCTGTATGCATGGGACAAGGCCGAGAACCAATATTGGATGGCCGCAATCTTCAGCACTCCCAGGTGACACTGCAGCGGAAATCATTGCATGGGCTCAGGATCACTTCCAAAAACCATTGTCTGTGAACACAGTATGTTGCTGCATCCAGAAATGCAAGTTAAACTCTACTATGCAAAGCAGAAAGCATCCAGAACTGCCACAGCCTTCTCTGGGCCTAAGCTCATTTACTGAGGTGAAGTGGAAAACTGTCCTGTGGTCTGATGAATCAAAATTGTAATTTATTTTTTGGAATTATGCATGCCGCATCCTTTGGACTAAAAAGGAGAGGGACCAACTGGTTGCTTATCAGTGCACAGTTCAAAAGCCAGAATCCGTGATGGTATGGGGGTGCATTAGCACACATGACAGGGGTGACTTGCACATCTGTGAAGGCACCATTAATGCTGAACAATATGTACAGGTTTTGGAACAACATATGCTGCCATCCAGCAAACGTCTTTTTTAGGGAAGGCCTTGCTTATTTCAGCAAGACAATTCCAAATCCCATTCTGCACGTATTACAACAGAATGGCTCCATGGTAAAAGAGACTGGGTGTTAAACTGGCCTGCCTGCAGTCCAGACCTGTCACCTATTGAAAGCATTTGGCACATTATGAAAAAAAAATTGACAAAGGAGACCCTGAGCTGTTGAGCAGCTGATAGCCTATATCAAGCAAGAATGGGAATACATTTCACGTTCAGAACCACAGCAAGGTCTCTTCAGTTTCCAAATGCTTACAGCATATTGTTAAAAGAAAAGGTGATGCAACACAGTGGTAAACATGCCCCTGTCCTACCTTTTTTTGATACGTGCTGCTGGCATCAAATTTTAAATGGGCATGTATTTTTCCCAAAATATATTTTTCTCAGTCTTTTTACTACGTTCAGTTAAATATAGGGATGAATGATTTGCATTCTGTTTTTATTTGCATTTTACACAGCATCCCAACATTTTCAAACAGGAAAACAGGGTTGTACAAATATTACAAATGACACCTAGACCTGACAGAGTCTTTTTGGGGACCTGACCTTATGACTGAGGGAGGGGTTAATGAACGTCACATCTGCCAGGGTGAGCATGATCTTGTCAGGACCACTGAGCAAACGAATCTGGTTGATGCGCCTCCTGAAGGTGAAAGGTGAGGAGGGTTTGCTGAGGTAGGAGGTCAGGAGAATGTGCCTTAACGTCCGTGAGGACATATAGAAATGTTGCTGCTATTACCGGCTCTCAAAAACTTTCTGAATGCAGGAGATTTTGGGTTGTTTTGTACCTTATGCAATAATAAAATCCGGTAGAAATGATGATCGTCAAAGGGATGCACAGGAAGACTATTAAAAGATGAAATGGATCAACTCCTCCTGAGCCCTCAAACAGGACAATAGAAGAAGAAACATAAAGGATCATATTGGAGTGCAAATTAATGAGTCTGAGAAAGACGTACATCCTCTCAATAGAAAGATGGTAACCCTCAAACTATTCACAGCTTTTTGCTTTGCGCAAATGTGAGCATTAGTGCGATGTTCCACCTGCGTTGTTCCACCAACCCTCCTCTCACCTCCTTTGCATAACATGCCTGGAATGAACCAGCAGCTGGAGTCTGGGCTTGGCTGGGCTCCCCCTGGAAAGTGGATGCTTCGGCCAAGAGACCTGACGGTCCAGGCCTCCAAGTCCACGCGGTGGGTAGGAAGCAGATGCCAGGACTTCCCATCTGTGTCCAGCACCACGTAATCCAGCAAGCTAATCCCGGAGCCGTTGGTACGGAAGCGTTGGCTGAACCCATAGAAAGCCATGTTCCTGGAGTGGTGCACCAGGTTGGCTCCGGACATCTTACCACCGGTGTCGCGCATATTCTGCATAGCATTCGCCATGAAAAGGATGGAACTGTAGATGGTGCCAAACAGAGGGGAAATCTGGGTAAAGAAATAAGCAAATACTGATGAGCTCATAGATGGTGTTATAAAAAAGCTCATTATTCGAAACCATGGACTCTAATGACGGATATCAAAACGATGACATTGTTCATGAAAAAACAATTTCAGGCAGTTTTTTTGCTTAAAAATCTGTCTGTACCTGGTGGAGCTTGATGTGTCTAGGCACCAGGCCAACATTAACAGCTTTCTGGTATGCATTGTAGAAGGAGTTCTCCTCCGAGTCCATAGTAACGGTCAGGACAGCGTCGTAGGCTCTCCGCAATTTGCCGTTGTTCATGAGGGCTGGGTAGCGGACGTCCTTGTGGGGCAGGCTGTAGAGCAGTGTGTCGTAAGGGATGAACACCAGGGTGCCATCCGTCAGGTGCATGTCCAAAGCCGTCTCCAACAGCAGCTTCTGGGTGTGTCCTCCAATTAGCACAGAGTGCATGCAAAGGATCACCACTGATGATTACAAACACAGACAACAAGAGAAATAGTAGAAGTAGTTATCGATTCTGTCCTCCACAAAGTAGTATTTAGTTGCATTAGATGGGGTAGAATTTGTTGTAGTAAAAGTTATATCATAGTTGGTGTAGTAGTAGTATTATAGCTGCAGTAGTAGTAGAAGTACTTGTATAATCGTAGTAGCAGTAGTATAGTGCTAGTAGTTATGTATGTGTAGTAGTTCAGTCCAATGCATAGAACTCACTGCGGATATTTTCTGCCCTCTTGATCCTGCTGAGAGCCAGTCGTATGCTGGTGTGGTCCTGGTCTGTGGACACCACAGTGGTGACGGGGAGGTTGTAACTCCGCAGGGAGTTGGCCACCTTAATGCCCATGTCCACCCAAACATCCTCAGCAGAGGTGATGATCCCAATGTGTGCCCAGCGGAAGTGTCTCGCCAGGCTGAGCAGCACCCAGGTGGGCGAGGGCACCGTTCGGGCAAAGGTAAGATGCCGACCTTTCTCGTCCAGCTCGTGGTTCACGCAGGCCCAAGAGAACAGGGCCTTATTCCAGTTCTTGGCCAGCAAGGAGGCTGCGTCACAGTAACCAGGGTTGGCTGGTCCCAGGTAGGCATTAGCCAGCGTGTAGTGGCCCAGGAATCCCTTCAGTGCAGCAGATGTCTGGCAGTCCTCGTTAATTATGACATACTCGAAAGTGGTTCCCAGGGAGAGTGAAGGGTCGTTGTTGATCCTGTCCACTGCTAGCCTGGCGGCAGTCTGGGGAAGGGCTTTAGCGAACAGAGGGTCACATTTCCATGGTCCCACTATCCCTACTTTGAACACAGTAGAACGGACCACACAGGGCAGGCTTAGCGAGGCCAGCAGGATCCACAGTAGCCGGGTTCCTTGTGGAAGATTGGGGAACTTGACTTCTTCCAGGACTGGTGTTGCCCGATCGGTCAATGCATCCAGTGAACTGTGAAGATTGCGGAGCATCGCAAGACCCCTCCTCCTGCCGGAGACCCCAGTCCACTGTCCCTCAAATGGCACCCTTGACCAAAACCCCCAATATCCAGTGAAATAGAAAGTTATGATGACAGCTAAGGCTAGGTTTATTTGCTTCAATGGAACGATTATTCACCGTGTGTGGTGGATAATCCACTCAAGGCAGAGAGGGAGTGAAGATAAATATTGTCCTCTGTCTGCCCCCATCGGTACCGGACTAATAAGCCTGTCCCAATCAGCTTACTCATCCTAAAATAAACATACTTCTTAAATCAAGATTTGTGAATAGATAGACAATTTAACAAACGTCTCATTTTTAACCTTGCTGGTTTAATAAATCAAGTTAATTAGGATAGCTGGTGCGACATTTATATGACAACTTATTATTTATCCCTTGAAAGCCTTTGTAAGAAACTGTTAAACCAACAGTCTCACATATTAGCTGTAGTTGGAATTAACCTATAATTACCTAATGAACAGTTATTCGGAGCAAGTACACACATATATTGCCTATATAACAAAACGTTTAAATATCAGTCAATTATATTTCTTTAACAAAACATTTAAATATCATTAACTGATTTATAATAGCATTGACTTATTACCACTCCATAAAAGCTCTTCTTTTCAAAGTACTAAAGCAGTTTGCCAACATACTAGTATTTGCCAGGTGGGTGCTTCATTGCCCAGAGTCAGCTTAAGCTCTTACCATTTCATCTAACATTTTAGATGAACATTCTTGACCATTGTGTCTTGTGTCCAGTGAGATTCCCCCTATAAACAGGAAAACAAAAATACGGAGGAAAACCATGTTGAAATTGAACCCTCAGAGCTTAGAATGAAGTAGTGAATCCTAGTAATCCATTCAGTCCCATAGTATTGGAAGGAGTGACACATCACAAATCTGGAGCCTGTCATCTGTGGATTATATTAAATCCTCTACACAGTAGCTTTCTCTAACACTGATAATAAATATCACCAACAATGCTCAGATTTCCAATATTTGGCATGCACATTTTGTGATGCCCACTTTCAAGCGGTAAGAAGTTCTTTAATAACTTGAATTGCTCTTTCATAAACCTATTTTGTCCAAAGGACAAGGTCTGAAAAAATATGGCCAAAACCAATGTAGGGTCATTGAACCAATTTACAGTGGGTGTAGATATTCACCACCCCCATTCAAAATGTTCACCTTTGGTTGCCTACAACCTGAAATTATATAAAATTTGACTTTTTCTGACTTATTTTCAGACACTAACCCACAATATTCAATCCACCTTGTGTTGGAATTACAGCCATGAGTCTAACTGACAGTGTACACCTAGACTAGCCATTCTTGCAAAATTGTTCAAGCTCAGTCAAATTGCATAGTGACCACTTATGGACTGTACTCTGCAAGTCATTCTGCATATTCTCTATGGGCTGTAGGTCGGCGCTCTGACTAGGCCACTTAAGGACATTCAGCTACTTTTCCTTTAGCCACTGTATGGCTGCTTTGGGGTTATGCTTGGTTGTGTTAAAACGTGAACCATCTTCCCATTTTCAACTTCCCTGCAGGTTCTCAATCAATCAATCAAATTTATTTTATTAAGCCCTTTTTACACAAGATGTTGTCACCAGGTGCTTTTACAAAACACATGGCTTTAAACCCCGAGGAGCAAACAACAGTAGTGTTGAATTTCAGTTGCTAGGAAAAACTCACTAAGGCTGACATTTAGGAAGGAACCTAGAGAGGAACCAGGCTCAGAGGGGTGACTATCATCTTCTGGCTGTGCCGCATAAACATATTAAGAGTCCAAAATGTAATAATTAATAAATGCATGTGGGCTGAGTCCAGAGTCTATTTAAACCTAGTCCAGATTGGAAGGATGACCAGGTTCTCCTCATAAATCTTTCAGTATTTTCTCTAGCCTGACAGGTGCTCTAGTTCCTGCTGATGAGAAACACCCTAAAAAACAGGATGCTACCACCGCTATGCTTTAATCTAGGTTTGGTGTTCTTCTTCACTAGATATATATTTTTTGAGGAGTGATTTTTGTTTCTTGACACCCTCCCATAGATGCATGATTTGTGGCCTGCTTGTTATGTTGTGGTGAAATACATGCATTGATCAGTCTTTGCCATAAAGGCCTGAAGTTGCTACAAAGTTACCATTGGCTTCTTGGTAGCTTCTAAGACAGTCTCCTTCCTACCTGGTCATCCAGTTTTCTGATCTATGCAGGGTCAGGGTGGTGTCATTCCCCTTCCACTCCACTCCACTAAATAATAGTCTTCACTGTGCTCCATGGGGTATTTAGTTGTTTCAGGGGGGGGGTTGGGGTATTTAAGGGGGGACTGGGGGAGGACTGGGGCTCCAAATGGGGTATGTTACTGTTTTAAAATAGTTTTATAGATTTTTTTCACGTAAATATTATAGGTTACTCTACTGTGTTTAAAAAAATCCTAGAAAAGTCATATTCTGTGTGTTTTCATTTCATCATTATCATTAGTTGAACATTCTGAAAGGGGCTGGTGACTTTCTGTACCTGCTATATATAAATGAAATATTTCTAACTCTAGAGGAACTATTAATTGATGAAAAGCCTGTTAACTAAATGGCAATCACAAACACCTGTTACTTTGTCAGAATGAATAAGGGCATCCGGTAACAGTGGGTTAGTTCAGGCGCATACTAATGATCTGTCACAGACACACAAGAAAGCTTTGTTTTATTTCTGAGCAATACATGACCAAAAGCACAAAATGTTGGCAGCTCAAAAAACTAAATGTAATAGGCTTCACAACTCAAGGCTATAAAAATGGATTGACATGATAGATTGTCTCAGTTCAAAAGCAACACACAGCTGGCCAAATTGGTGTAATATACAGTTGAATTTGATGCCAAGAAGCTGTATTGCCATCACAAAAACAAGTCACTGGTGTAGCACGTGAAACCATGAAAATAATATACATTTCCCCCCTCCGTCCTTGATTGTCCACGATAATTCATGCAGTACACTGAGAAACAGAAACGTCAGATTTGCTTGATGCTCTATGGTTGACCGGCCAACGGTTTAGTACTCTTAAGCAGTTCAGCTGCTGACAGTCTCTCCCCAGAGCTGGCTTTATTACTCCTTCGCCTCTGCAGAAAAGCCATGAAGTTGTCATTTTTGGAGCTTGACTTCTGGACGATACCCTGGGTGCCTTTACTGGGTGATCCATAACCCTGCCTGTTCCCAGCCATTTCTGCTGCTTCTTTACGACCGAGTAGTTTCTTCTTGGACCTTAATAAAAAGTGAACCAAGAGAGTCATAATTTAACAACCTTGTAATAAAGATGAAACAACGTTTAGAAATCACTGAAAGTTTAAAATAATTAAAAAAACAAGACAATTTTGTTGAATTACTGTTAATGCTGGTATTTGTATAAATCATTTTATCTAATTAAGTGCATGGCTGAGGCCCGTCTATTTATTTTAATTCATGGTGAAACTCAACAAATTCCTCTAATTAATACGACTGAAAATGCTACGGCCATCTTCCTTCGTTTTCTCCAACAATGAAACAAACAAACCGACATTCCAACCTTTACATTTACTCAATTAGTTTGACCCACTCATGTATCTCCAGATATCCAGGAAAACATTGAGTATACTTAGACCTTCAGTCTATCTAAGTTCAGTCAATATAGTCTTGGTTAGCAGCCATTCATATCTTACGGTTGTAATGGATTGTTGATTAATTTTATAGGAAATAACCTTAATCAATGTAGGCTTCTGTAACAATGAGGGGGTATTGAACGGACCAAAACCATGGTCTTAACAATAACTTATGTAACATTATATTGTTTTTGTGTGTTTCTGAATTTTTGGGCAAAAGTCTGTGTCACTACCTGTGTATGATGGTGAACAGGTCCTCAGTAGTTGGCTGTGAGGAGATTTGGTCAAACTCCTCCTGCTCTCTGAGGCACAGTGTTCTCACATCAGACATTATCCTCATCTCTTCTTGCTTGTCATCGAGGAAAAATCCTTTCATGAAAGAAATAAGCCTGTTTTATTTCAGTTTTGGATGGTAACACCATCAGGACATTTCCATATTATTTGTAAATGTTTCCACTTCAACAACATTTGGTAAACATTGACACAGGTGATGGTAACAGTTTAATTACTGCATAGCGTTAAAAAAATTAAGAATACCCTCTTTTATTCTGTGATGGTTGAGATCCTGCCCTGTAAAGTCTTTGTCTTGGTAAATGCTGGCAGGAGACTGGTACACCCCACTGGATCCGGACCAGACGTAGCCCCCGGGGCTCTCCTGCTCCAGCAACGTGATCGGGGGCACGAACACGACATCGGGCTTCTTTGCGACCGGAGGGGGAACTGGCTTTTTCTTTTTATCCAGTTCGTCTCTGAGAGATTCGGTTCTTCTCACGTCCCCGGTCTCTTGGTGGCAGAACGGGTGAGCGACTTCGTACGCGTGCCCGTCTTCTGTCGGCTGCCTCTGCGCCGTAACGCAGTCGCTGGCACAACGAGGGTGCTGGTGCCACCTCTTAGGTTTGGCTCTCCTTTCAACCATGCACACATCCCCCTGGCTCTCCGTCTGTGAGGCCGGAGGGGTCTCCGTGAAATGGGATGAGGCTGAGGACGACTTGACCATGTGCATCGGCAGCCATTTGTGCGCGGGCGGCTTGGCAGCTACGGGCGGTTTCGCCTTAGGGCTATGGTGGACCGGTGGACACGCTTCCAGCTCCTCATCCGGCTCCTCTTCCCGGATGACTTCCGGCGATCCATCCAGGCCTTTGTCGGAGTCCGAGCTGCTGACGGAACGCAAACGCACATTGCTGAGATCCTCTTGGGTCACCACAGGCATCACCAGCATGCTAGTGGTCAGCCGCTGTCTGGGTCTGGCGGTACCGGAGGTTCCGGAGGAGTCCGAGTGGCGGCGGGTGACTTTGGGTTTGACCGCCGCCGGGTCCGGGAGAGGGACGACCGCTGATAGCTCCAGGGACAGCCGCAGCCTGCCGCTCCTGGCCCTGGGCGAGGTGGGCGAGCTGGAGGACTTGGTGCGCATCTTGCACCCCAGGGGGTCCGGTCCCAGGATGGAAGACGTGAGGACGACCGAGGGCGGAGGCTGAGAGTTGGACTGGCGGCCAGATGGGGAGACTGGGGCGGATTGCTGGAATGTGGACGGTTTACTAATTAATGCGGGCGGACGTCGCATGGGGAGAGGGGGTCTGACCAATTCGGACCTGCCATTCAACACGGGACAGCGAAGGTCAGTCGGTCTTTGTCCAGTTAGCTGACCGTTGCTGGTGCCCGGTAGCCCAATCGGAGCACGGCCAGACTGAGCAGAGGAATGTTCCTGGTCCTCCTCTGTCCTGGGTGTGGAGACGAGGATGAGGTCAGGCAGGAAGGAGTCCTTGGGGACGGCGTCCCTGTCAATGTAAAGGCTCTTGGTCCTCTTGTCTCTGAGCTGGGAGGTGGAGTCCCTCCTGAGCGAAACGCTACGGGCTGGCGGTGCAGGCCTCCGCTTCGTCTTCCTCAGGATGATGCTGCGAGAACGTGACCGTTGGCCACCATGCTCAGGGGAGGCATTCGGGCTTAAGCGGGATGTGCCGCTGTCATTGTTGTCGTCTTGGCTAGTGTCCCGCGGGCTGTTGTCGGGGCAAGGCCGGACATAGCTGTCACACCTCCGCCTGGGAGCGATCGGGTTCGAGCTGCTGGCTGCGGAGAAGGAGCGTCCACGGAACTCTGGGATGTAAGCGGGCAGGACCGGTTCCTCATTCCAAACCGGGCCAACCACATCGCGCTCCCTTTCAACTCTTCTGTCGGCTGCGTTGGCTGCAGCAGACCTGCCAGAGGACGTTGTGGCGTTGTGGCCGGTCAGCTGGGACTGGGAGTTCACAGAGGAGACCCTGGCGTGGGCTGGGTTGGCGGCATGTTGGCATGGGGACTTGACCACGTCTGGACAAGGCGACATCATGACGGTTGGTTGGCGGGAAGGGGCGTCCCAGGTGGGGGAGAAGGTGGAGCCCTCGGGGCCCTTCCAGGGCTGACTAGTGCACATCAGGGCCCTGTGCTCCATGGCAACGGAGGAGGGCCTGAGCAACCGGGCAGATCACAGGCTGGGTGACTGAGGGGTGAATGCGCCTTGGTGAAATAGCTCTGCTTTTTTAAAGGACAGGGGTTTCAGCAGGTTGTTTGGTAAGATGAGACCTAGGATGATAAGAAAAGAGAAGAGTCAAGCGTGAGTGAAATGAAGGCACCACGTGACGTTCTGTCTTTGTTCCTCTTCCTCTTGAATCAAGCCACAGTCCCTTGAGTATAAGCAAAAGTCTGCTGCATTAGACGAACTGGAGGGAGTGAAAGAGCTATAGAAATAGAGGGGTAGAGAGGAAAGCTTATAGAATGAGGGAATGAGAGAAAGAGAGTAATGGAGAGAGGGAGACGGTGAGAGATGTGGCTGAAGGAAGGACGTCAGGAAACATTTCTGCCCGTCTTGGTCTTGTGCTAGATAAAGAAAGAGTGGGTGTTTGCCATGGCAACTGCTACCTGTTCATCCATAGTCAGAGGACAAAATCACTTCCAGATGAGATCTGTAATAATGCTGTCTGGCTCCCCACTAGTCACATTGCATTCAATGAATGACCTGTGCAGGCAGGACAAAGATCGAAAAAGTTATTTAAGTGTGTGGTCATGGTACAAGCCACGTTCACCGATGAAGGGAACGCTTGTGTCCAGAAAGATTGCAGCTACGTAGTGAACCCGACGCGGCATGGGCATCGTTCCTGTCTTGAGGTAATAGTTTCGGTGCAGTTTTGTTGAGATCTACACTTCCAGCGTTGGAGTACTTGATACAAAGTCCAAGCACAGCCAGAGAGATTGCGGGTGAAGCTAGCCAATGAGGTTGTCTATGCCACAGTTTTTTAAATATGTATGCTCCGTTATGCTCCGCAGTTGGACAGAGCATCTGCTTTTGGGATAATTAGTAGGGTACAGACTGTTGAATGCAGATAATCATGGAATTACCCTTCCCTCCATTCATTTTTGTACTTTTTTCTTGCTCTGTCCTTTTCTTTCCCACATGACAACTGTGTACACTACGCAGTGCATGGAAGATTTAACACTTTCTCTCTTTTAAACATGGGTTATGATCAGTGAGAGGAGACTTTTTTACTGTTTTTGTCTGCATAACAAACACAATAGCCCTGAGCATGTTTACCTAGATGGAGGTAGCATCGGTTCTACTTCTTTTACTATAACAACGGAGGATTGTTTTGCGCAGTGGTATTCAAATCTGGTCTTTGAAGCCAGTTACACTTTTTTCTTTGCAATTCCTTAATCAGGGACTTATTTAGACGGGTGTCTTATTTATACCAGGTGGGTGCAGTTAGTCTAAATAAGTCCCTGATTGAAATGGAAAAATTAAGTGGAATTGGCGTTGAGCCGCAGATTTGAGAACTACAAATCAGTATCCAAAAGCTAGATCCCTAAGATGGCAAGGTGAAAAATCTGTTGTTCTCTCCTTTGGCAAGACAGTTGACCCTAATTGCTTTTGTAAGTCACTCTAGATCAGCGTGTCTGCTGTATGACTTCAATGTAAAAAGTGTATCCCAAAAGTATTTATATGCACTTGACACCAACACCAGACCCATCGGTACTCACCCCCACAAGGATGCATACTTTCAAATAAACTCAGACTGGCAAGCATAGATGCACTTACATCTTCAAACAGACGTGTAGGCACTACCACGACACACACACACACTAGCAACGCACACAGATTAACAACATACAATAACAACATTCTCTAACCAACACTAAGAACACACATTAACACCACACTCTAAATTAACCAAAAACCTCGCACACAAACAACAAACTATCAACACACAGAAAATAACACACACTAACAACACACTCTTACAAAAGACACACCCTAACAACACACACGCTAACAAAACACACACCATCAACACTCAATACTGGCACAATCTAACAACACACAAAAAAAAAACAGTAACGCACACAGGTACTGACAACACACACACACACACAAAAACACACACACACACACACACACACACACACACACACACACACACACACTGACAACCCACACATTCATTAACAAAACACAAACAATAAAATAATACACTAACGTCACACACTGACATCACACAGCCTCTAAAAACAAATACTAACATCCCACACTAACAACAAACACAATCTAACACACGCCAGCAACTCACATACTCTAACATTACACACACACCAGCAACACACACACACACTAACCACACACTCCAAACACCCTACACTAACAACACACACTAACAACAAAATCAAATAAAGAGCTTGCTGATACAGCCACACCAACGTTAACACCTTTCTAGACACGTGAATGGAGCGAGACAGAGATGGACAGAATGTACCAACGGACAGACCCTCAATTCACCCACATGAATGCATACTGATTCGAGCAACACGAAATGAGAATACTTCACGAGCCAGCCTATACTGTCTGCCTGTCGACATACACCAAGTCCCCCTCAACCATAAAAGAATATGTTAGAAAAAGAACAGGCAGCAATGCCGCATGGTCGTATCCACCTTCCAGGAAAACACAACCTGATCAACATGTCCGTAACCCCCGTGCTCCCCCCTCCAAAGCCCCCGTTTCGGCCACCTTCATACCTTACAGCAGGCTCAGGAGGCTGAGCGGTGGCTTCCGATGCAGCACTCGTACGTCTCTCCCACAGTCTTCTCCTACGGCCGGGTGCATTCACATGCTGTTGCCATGACAATTGGAAGTGGGCTGCCGCTCGTTCTAAGTTGGGTGGAGGCTGAGCGAGGGAGAGGATGGAGAGGTAGGGAGAGAGGGAGAGAGAGAGAGAGAGAGAGATAGACAGGGAGTACTGAGGATGGACATGAATTGTTTCCTGGTTGGCGTATGGAGCTGGGTATGCCTTTGAGGAACTAGGAGGGTGTCGAGTAGTTTCAAAGAGGCTGGGACATCAAAATAGTTCAGTTGCCTCAAGACAACTGACAGGAACTGACAAAACAGAGTTAACTTAATATTCCTAGCATGACTTAGACGGTTTTCACCAAGGAGCCTTGTTCTTTCGACTTCTACTTTTATAACTGGGCACCTTGCAGCGCTGTATTTGCGAGTCGTCCCCCGGCTGTTTCCACTTCACAAAGTGGGACGGTCTGACCTCGATGTCAACCCGGTTACATTGAAGTTACCCCGATGTTGTTTATCTCAATGGGTGTGTTTCCGGGGCCACTTCTGTGCATGGCCGCCCGATTTCGATGCTTCAGAAAGATATGTGTTAGTCTGGTTGGGGGTTTCACAATCAACACGATAACTGACACGTGACAGAGCAGCTGCCGACTAAAATTACTGAGGTGAAAGATGGCAGAGCAGAGAAAATGAGGTGACCAGCTTCTGCCAACGTTGAGACGGGTCGGGTTAACCTGCGCTTTAATGACCTGTGGGAAACATCCTCCACACAGTGTGGAGTTGGAAGCAGGTTGCTTTAGGGAATGTCAGTTATTCAATTGAAGGAGTACTGCAGATTGCCTACTGTGGGTAGGCACCTGTTGGATGGCTGTCTGATGAGAGGTTTCCCTGAGCCCGTTGCTGATCCCAGTGCTAACGATCAGACCAATAAAGAATGGGTGCTATTGAAAATGGAAAGAAACCAGTTGATACAGCAAGAGAAGTAGACACAATACAATAGAGAGTGAATGACCTAGAATGCGAGGATCTAGCAGTTGGCGTGTAGCCTTGATCAGAGTCAATGTGAATCCATGAAATTAAACGGCTATGGTTTGTTCATGAAAGTTTTGTCTCTCTCCCATGAGTGAACTCGTATGCAAATGAAATATCTTTTCTCCAACACCATTCTGGCATGGCTTCATAAAATGCATTATTTCAACAGAATATTTATACATTTACAGAATTGAGTAAAGAACAGTAAAAGATTCCACATAGATCTTCATGTTTGATTTTAAAGGGATACCTCAAGGTGTTTCTACTCACCCAGAGTTTGAGGAACTCCTAGACATAGCCCTGGGTATCATTACAGTAAGTCCCAAAATGACCCTCGGTTCCTCAAATGTAATTTATAAATCAGCCCCTCCCTTAGAAAACAGGAAGTGGTCGTGTACCAGGCGTTGTGACAGGAAACCAGATGAGGGTGGTGAGAGCCGGGATGGTTTCAGTCAGGGTCAAGTGAAGGGTAGAAACCGAACATTGGATATACGCAACAAATCCCTTTCTGTTGGGTAACACACTACAAGTGTATTCCTGTAGAGAGTGTAAAACATTACTGGTTAAAGTTAATGGTCTTTATAATTCCAGTGGAATTAAATTACAATACTGTTTTTATTAGTTATGTTTGTCAGCAATTAGGGGGGCAGAAAGAACATCATGACATTAGAGCAACTGACCAGAATTGGAAGCTTGCTAGGGTGAATCTCTGAGCCAGCAAAGTGGAACATCTGTGATTCCTTCCTTAAGCAATGAAGTTAACCCTTACTGCTTCCAGGTCAATGCTGAAAATGATACAGTGTTGTCAGCCAGTGGCACTGACGGGGGACAACTGGTAACTTTGTCCCGGGCACAGGCCTCAGGGGGGCCCATTTGGTTGGCTTAATTAGAATTATTAGTCAGTCTATCTTGGTATTTAGTTCTACCTAGCTAAAACATTAAACAATAAATGTTTATGACCTGTTTTGTGAACAGTAACATCATTGCTATTTATAATTTTTTTGGGCCCGTGGTTTTGGTCCTAAACGTTTGGGTCCTGTCGGCATCCCTGTTGTTAACAATGCTTACCTTGTATAATGATCAGTAAGAAGAAAGTAACAAGTTAGCCTAATCACAATTTTCAGGAACAAATATTTTTCAGCAGCCTTGAGCAGAATGACAATGTATTTCATTTAAGGCTCTTTGCAGTGATTTTCACTAAATGATAGACTAACCAAAATGTAATTGACAACCAGTTCTTAAAAGTTAAAAACTCTCTCCTTTTAGGTGACGTTATGGGTTATACTGCCACCCACAGGTTCCAGGTTTATAAACAGTCGTGCATATTCTTGAGGGGGAGGGGGGATCTGTCTACGTACACTGTCAGGACGTCAGGGAGAATTGTGCTTTGAACTTAAAATACACTCAATAAGACAATTAGATGCTGGACCGATTCTCATCCATGGAGATGAACGAGATGCAAGACAACCCTTAAAATACATGTGAACATATTTACCACACAGGGATGAATACAATGCAAATAAATCAACAATATGCATAGACGCTAGAAACACCTGAAGTATAACGCATTTATTTCTGAAATGCCGTGCTGTGTCACCATCTTTTGCAAGCTGTGAATCACACATCGAATGAAGAATGAAGAGGGAGCACTTGACGTCAGTTGAAGATTCATCCACAGGACCAATAGGATACAAACAAGCAAGAGTCAATGCCAGCGAATTGCCAACATCATTAGTGGCGTGTCACCCATGTCTTAACGTCCTCCTGTGAGAAGTCGATTCAGAAAAGATTGTGTTAGAATAACGGAAAAAGAATACAGACTGGTTGAAGTAATACATCGGCACAGACGGTAACTTGTTCTAGTCTACACCCGCGCGCTCCACCTCTCCATCTTCCTCGTGAACAACTGTCAAGGAATGCGTCCGGATAAACCTATACCAGCTATTAGAAGACCACTTGATTGAGGGGTTGTGACACGCTTGGATGCTCTGGTTAGTGATTAACTTATCTGTTGTGCCCGTGTTTAGAGTTCAGACTCTTTCTCAACAAAATGACATCGCTTGCTTTTTGACCTTTGAAGTCCTTTATATTAACTGAAGAGTGTAAAAATAGCCTAAATGAACATTGACAAGTCATAGGTGAAACAAATCATATTGAATCCGTGGGCATCCGATTACTAATCAAAATGACATGGAGCTAAAATTAGATCAAAGACAACTCATTCATTTCCATTTTTACCCTTTCTATAAATTTCTGCTCAGACAGCCAATGCGTGATGCCAATAGTCCCTACTGAGCGGCTCTCATTTGAATTTAACTCTTTATAGTAACCTGTGTTTCGAAGCAACAGAAGAATCCACAAGGACACTGATAATATTACTGGCATGACTGGGCTCATTTGGATACTTCGTTTAATATAATTCGGGCGTTAAATGCGGTATATTTGCCATGCATTCATTTGGTGTGAAATAGTCGAATCAAATGTTTAACTGGAAATATGTACGACAAATACACCCTTGATTGAACACAAATTCCTTTACACAGAACATTTCCCCGGTGATCACTCTGAAATAGTTTCTAACTCGTGTCCCCTCCCCTTCTCCGTTTTTCTCAGTGATGATTCACTCTCTGCCGCAGCAATGAGTTACCAAAACACCTCTTCCTCCACCTGGGATATTCAAGAAGGAGGAAATTCCACGCTAACACCAACATTCCAATTCGAGTTGGAGCCCGTGGCCGTCAGTGTCAACCCCTGGGATATCGTCCTGTGTGTCACGGGGACTCTAATGTCCTGTGAAAATGCAATCGTCCTTGCCTTAATTATTTACACGCCCACACTGAAAGCGCCCATGTTCGTGTTGATTGGGAGCCTGGCTTTTGCGGATTTAATGGCCGGGCTTGGTTTGATAGTGAATTTCACTATCACCTACATCTTTGATTCGGGGTTCGTGACGCTGCTATCAGCTGGACTGCTTATAACTGCCTTTTCGGCCTCCGTTCTCAATATCCTGGCAATCACTGTGGATAGATATCTTTCTTTGTACAACGCACTGACTTACCACACGGAGCGCACGGTGATTTTTACCATCGTGACACTGGTGCTCATCTGGGTGACTAGCATCACTCTGGGTGCGCTGCCCGTCATGGGATGGAACTGCTTGGAGGACAAGACGACGTGCAGCATTTGCGCGCCGATAGATAAAAACCACGCAGCTGCGCTGGCGGTGACTTTTCTTTTTGTATTCGCACTCATTTTGCAACTGTACCTACAGATTTGCAAGATCGCTTTTCGACACGCGCAGCAAATCGCCGTGCAGCAGCAGTTTATGAACGCTTCCCACTCCACCTCTACCACCAAAGGGGTATCCACCCTCTCCACTATCCTTGGCACGTTTGCATTGTGCTGGATCCCTTTCGCCTTGTACTCTCTAGTGGCAGACATTGGATACCCCCGCGTCTTTACCTACGTCACTGCTCTCCCGGCCATATGTCATTCTATGATAAACCCCATCATATATGCCTTCAGAAATCCCGACGTACAGAAATCTATGAGACTCGCTTGTTGTTGTGTGTCTTCCAACTTCTCTCTTCGACCAAGGACACCAAGTGATGTCTAGGCAATGTTTTCTGTTCAGGCCTACAGCCTTTAACGTAGTTACAAGCACAAAGCAATCTAATGCGAAAAGCTTTGTGTTTTGTTTTGCATTTAATCTGTATTGAATTACATTACTCCTGGTGGGATCTTTTACTGATAATAGCAATAGGATATCTGTTCTAAAAATAGCCGTTCAACTTTGAAAGTGTCTTGTGTCAGAGCTTTTAGTCAATTGATGCGCCTTTAATAAAGAGGTAGCCTTCACCGTACACGTAAAGGCCTCATATTTCACCATTTAGATTAAAATGGGGGTTCTAATGTGCGCATCTTGCCATGTAGCTACTGTGGTGACAGGATGTTCATAAAGCATTTGGAGGAGTCTAGCAAATTGAATATAGGCAAACATCTGTTCTGTGTCTGTACAATATGGAGGAGATAAAGGACTCCTTTTGTTAAATGCTGATTTATTTAATCGGCAATAATGTTAGGCCTATTCTTCGGTTGTTGATTTTTTTATTGGAATGCTACCACGAAGATGTATTTCCTATTTCAAAGCAATGTTAAATCTGACTCAATGTTGGGGCACGTTAAAGTGAACCGAGTGTTTTGATTAACTAAAGTTGTGTCACGAAGGAAGGTTGAGCTTAATCCACGCCGGCAGTTTCAGCACGATGCTGATGGATAGCAAAACGTTAACAATCGCCGACTCAGTGCGCCAGTTGTGCGAGCTCTTTTGCTTTATCTTCCAGAAGTAATACGCTAATAGCGGGAAAACAACTCAGTTGTGTGCATATTGAAATCAACATAAAGAACCAAGACAGTGTCAGCCAGTCTTCCAAAAGAACTCGTCCAGATAGTAGGTCTATAATTTATTCCCAGTGTAACGAGGCACTAACCGGTAAACTTCTTAAATTCTACACGCGCTACTTTAGAACTACAGTAATCCACATGGAATTACGCTATACCTATAGCTTGCTTACCCACCCTGGGTAGTCCTTACACATACACATGTGATTAACGACTAATATCGTCACACCTTTTTATTTCTTATAACATTGGCCATTTCTAATATTTTAACAATATGTATGTCTAGAACAAATAGATGTATGCAATTGGTTGTATAGAATAGTTGTGTATCATTTAAGAAATTACTCAATTATGCAAATAGTAACGTTTTGTTCTGCTGTGACTGCACTTATTTCAATGTCTGGTTTAAAAAACACCTATATTTTCTATAGAATGTCTTCATTGTTTTTTGTCTAACTGTGTCACTGGCAATAATATATAACTTGTGTTCAGTGATAAACCGAATGACATGACATCATTGGTACCTAACAGAAAGTTAACAACAGCATATGAGGATTAGCCAATAACTGATTGTATGGTATCGTATGATTTCAATAATGTGTGGTGTACAGGACTTGAATGATTAACGCAACGTCTGTTGTTTAAAATGTGCGTGGAGAACTCTAACTGTGTCATCTGCTTCTAATATATCCGTAGTAGTTCAGCCGAAGAGCTGCAATAAGCAATCCACAATCAGAACCCTCCATTTGCTATTCTGTGATTTCAAAGTCTGCGAGAGTTCTGCAAATAGCCTCAGTGCAGTTGAATTGAATGCTATTTCTGTGTGTGCTGCAAAGCTTGGCTTGTGGTGATAACGTCTGAACTGTATCGTGTGTTTTTAATGATTGTCCCGGACTTCTTCACTGATCCTGTCTGCCATCACCACCGTCAGCCCAGTGCATGAATGATTGTGCAATGCAATATCTAATCTCACAGGGTTTAAAAGTTAAGTTATCATATTGATATAAAGCTATATTTTTATATATTGACTTAAACAAATGTGTTTTGTTTGTAACTGTTGTTCGTGTTCATCATTCATTATTCATTTCATTATCTGGAAACCACTGCAGTGTTTTGTTCAGGCATATTTTCATGAAAATATTGTTTTCATTAATGACACCAAATGATTGCAAAAGCTTGTCGGTCAATTTTGTTTGCTTTCTCAAGTTCCTATCGCAGTCAGTGGTTTACTTCTGTTTGAAACACCTCAATATTGTATCCATGACCAGGTTTTAGCTTGGGTTTTGTAGTAAAAGCAATAAACCAAATCTTTAGAAAAGGTACCAAACCAGTTCTGTAGAAAAGGCCAATAAATGTTTGCTAACCACTCCTCTGTGTGGTCACTATGGGCTCCTGGCACATTGCAACCTGGGACAAAAAGAGGCTCACTTACCAGGTTGCACTGCCTAATAGGATGCCACTACCATTAAGAAGGAGCAGAAACTCTAACACGATCCAAAAACTTGTATCTGTCAGGTGTAAAAGACCCGACTGAACTCAGACAGGCATGGAGGGTGATTTCCAAAAACAGTGTTTGACTAAAAGGATTCTAATACCCTCTTGGAATTCCTGAAAGAAATGCTATAACCCAAACAGACAATACGCATCTCTCTTAGGACTTGGTATGGCAGTGCGTAACGCGACACATTCACACTCTCGAAGATCTAAATGCGTCCGTTGATTGGTACCATTATGATAGAGGGGTGCCACGCCCAGTGTTGTTTTACCTGTAATTTTTTAAATACTGCCCCCAGGAGGCGGCTATACGGCTTTACGAGATGTCACGTGACGCCTTGGAGCGTAGAGTGAGCGGTTCCCTGCTTTGTCGTGGTTCCTATGAGTTCAGTGGCCTCTCCGCCCTTCCTGTCTTCACAGATGACCAGATGGCCTGGCCCGGTAGGTGGTAATCACTCTGTAGCTACATAAAGAAATAACGACGTACAAAATGTCTCTCAGAAGCTGCACATTCATTATTCATCTTCAAATGAGCAAGGCGCAAAGGAGACCAAATTAGGCACCATGACACTTATTTATTTTATTAACTATTCGTACATGCACTAGTTCTAGGTTCAATCACTGTGATAGTCATTTCATATTTAGATACCCAAATTGATTTAACAAGTAGTGTTACAAAAAATCGATATAACAATGAATTGTAAAGCACGTTCGTAGTTATATAAACATATGACTTACTAAAACATAGGATCAGTATGTTTGATACATTGCTATGACCCCTTTCTCCTGTTCCAGGGGAACATTAATCAAAATGGACCACAAGCCCACAACCATTCATCTACTATCCCAGGCCCTAAAAAAAAGTGAGTCAGAAAAAAGAAACAGCAAGGCAATGAGATATTATTTTTCCCTGACACACACACACCCTAAATAATAAACTCCTAAATAATTGGCAAGTTAGAGTCTGTGTTACACAGGAGTCATTAGTCAACCAGCAAATAATGTAAACAAAAAAAACAGCAACTGGTGTTACACACTGCCGGTAAAACAAGAAATACTAAACCACATTACTGTAAACCATTGAACAACATGACATAAAAAACGACTCTAAGGAGAACAAAAAGTTGTGATGCTGACACGGTTACGGCTACAGTACCATATGTTCAATAATGATCAAACGATACACTTAATCTGGCTTCTTCATTTGCACAGTAATTACAGACAGTACAACCAACATGGACAATTCCTCATAAAATAATACTTTAAATGAACAAAACATTTAAGTGCATTAAGTCAAATCAGATGAGGTTTAAGACATCCTTAGCGTGCATCTTCACCTAGAAAACGTAAAGTGTGGTTTTTGGTCAGGGTCATTTACAAGGGAAGGATTAAAAAATCAAAATGAAACCACAAATAATATTCAAACTACAATATCAGGACTCATGAAATAAACACTTTTATACTGGACCATGAGTAATATATTATACTATATTATTTCATATACTGTGTATATAGTTAGGAGCTAGCTGTCCTTGCTTTCAACAGACCCCGACCCCATTGCCCTGTTCCACTGTCGCCTCCTTCACACCCTCAGTCCTTTATTAGCCCGTATCGGATAAGATAATGAATACTGTTTTACTGTCCCTACTTTCTCATCTAATGTCTCTAACGAGATGTCTACGGAGACGTAGTATGTGAGGATTATGTGTGTGTGTGTGGGTGTTTGAGTGTGTGTATCCTGGTACTGGAATAGCAGCAGTGTATAGAAGGAGTACAGTGAGACCTTGGCTCTGCACCGCCCCCTTTTTCCTTGTCCTTCGCCTCA
This sequence comes from Esox niger, assembly GCA_016801105.1. Lineage (NCBI taxonomy): Eukaryota > Metazoa > Chordata > Actinopteri > Esociformes > Esocidae > Esox > Esox niger. The sequence goes on along the minus strand of JACXGJ010002087.1, from coordinate 48,056 downwards.
GTCTGACCATTCGTTCTCCTCTGGCTCCGAGTCCTCGTCTGATTCGCTGTACTCCACGGCAATGCGCCGCGACAGGATGGTGGCCACGTCGTTGCCCACTGGCTCCTTCTTGGCTTCCTGTTCCCTCTGTTCCTGAACCTTTCTCAGCTGTATACCTGAGGAACGCAACACAGAGGTCAGAGGTCAACCATTGCATTGACTGCGCTTACAGTGACTCTCTTGTAACTGATACGGTGTTTTCCCTACTGGACATCCACGTTGCTAGGTAGCTGGAATATGTTCCTGTGAAGTCCTGAGCCTTCCACCTGGTGGATCAGTGTCTCACCTCTGCGGATGGCGGACAGCAGGTCGCTGCGCGCGTCACTTATCGGGATGCCCAGGACCTTGCCCTTCCTCGGCAGCGTGCCCCCGGTCGTCGGATGCGTGGCGTGGGCTGGAGAGGCAGCGAACGTTGGAGGCCCAGAGGGCGGGGGTGGCGGAGGGGCCGCGGGGGGTCCCCCGGCACTGGGGTGGGAGGGGGAGGGGACGTAGCCGGTGGGTGGGGGCGGAGGGGGCGAGGGGCTGTAGGGACGCGACAAGGCAGCTACCGTGCCCGGGGCCAGGCCGGGAGGCCCTGTCGCGCTGTCGAATGCCGTCTGGGCCGAGGGGATGATGGGAGGAGGTGGAGGCGGGGCCGGAGGGATGAAGTGCTCAGGCATCTGGTGGCCACTGTGGACCAATGACAAGAAACCAACCGAGCCGGTCGGTATTACCGTTAGGCTCAAACAGACCTCCGCGATGCTTGTTGTAGCTACAAATTTAATCAGCTGGAAAACTACAACCAAAACAAAAAATGGACTTGGAGAAAGAGAGATGAGAGAGGTCGCTGGCTACACACCTGGCATCCTTTGTGGCTGCGGGCCCGGGTCCATTCAGGGACGGGTCAGCGGTTCCGGGATGGGGCTGCATGCGACCCAGGGAATGCTGGCGGACCTGGCCAGCAACGGTGGTAGCAGCTGGGGGACGGTAGGCCCGATCCAGTGACTGGGTCTGGTTGGGGCCTGTCAGGTGCTCTTTTCCATCCGGGCCCAATACGACTCCCTCCTGAGGCAGGTGGTTCGGGCTGGCGGGGTAGGACATCTCATCTGACATACCGGACCTGAAGCATTTTAAGGGGAACAACAGGCACAAGCTCATTCATGCTTTTATTTCTAGTAGGGTTGACTACTCAAATGGGCTCTTAACCAGACTCCCCAAAAAGACTAAAACAGCTGCAGCAAATTCAGAATGCAGCTGCTAGAATGTTAACCAGGTTCAAGAGAACCGAGCTCATCACTCCGGTTCTTAAATCTTTACACTGGCTTCCAGTCAGTAACAGAACAGTGGTGTTAAAGTGGTGTTTTTAGTTTATAAATCACTGAATGGTTTAGGCCCAGAATACATTTCTGATATATTTAAAGAATATAAACCAAGCAGGGCTCTTAGATTCATGAACACAGGTCAGCTAATAGAACCCAGGTTCCAAACTAAACATGGTCAAGCTGCGTTTAGCAGTTATGCTGAACACAACTGGAATAAACAACCCGAAGATCTTAGACATGCCTCAGTCATATCGATTCTTAAATCCAGGTTAAAACACTTCTCTTTTTTCTTGTGTATGACTGAGCACTTAAACTTAACCACACTGTTTATCCTTACAGCTTTTATAGCTTCCAATGTTTTTATCTAGTTTTTATTCTATTTCCATTTTCTTATTATGTGTTAAATTTATGTTTAAATTTGAGTATTGGTTTTTATACCATTGTATTTTTATATATATTTTGTTCTTTGTAAAGCACATTGAAAGTATGAATTGTGCTATATAAATAAACTTGCTAGCTTGCTTGCATGAACATCCATCAGTATCTTCTTCAAGCAGAAAGATCCTCAATTAATTGGTGACAAAATAAGAGGAACAACCAATTCTGCTGACACCGACAGTGAAGTCATCCCAGACATGTTACTGGCTGTTCAGGGCCTGTATAGCAGAACGATTCCCTTAGTACAGGTGGATGGCCTCTGGCAAAACAAAGGCCTGATTTTGAGACCATATACTGGACCATTGTTTAGACTATATATACAATGCTATGCAGATGCCACACAGTTGTACATCTCATCAAAACATGGCAAAGCCTCAAAATGCCCTACCCTAGAAGCCTGTGTTTCAGTGGATGACCAAATATTTTATACTTGTAATCTAGGAACTGTGCTGTCAGATCTCAATGAACCTTGACAGCTGTAAAAAAGAGGAACCTTGACAGAAACTCCAGAACACTGCTACAATAGTTTGTGCAGGTGGACTAAGGTCAGTTTCTCCTATGTCAGTCCCAATTTTTTACATTGCTATAGTTAGTGCAATGGGGCTCTAAGATCCATCTGAAGTATGTGCTGAGGTATCCTTTCAGATCTCAGGAATGCTCCCTCCACAGGAGTACCTGAGCCCTTGGAACATGCCTCACTCACAAAGTCATGTTTATGGTATCTTGACCTGTTATTGGTCAGATGTTCTCACTGCTAGGCAACCTGCGGACCACTGACCTGTCTGGAGAGAGAGATCCCTCTGAGGACATGCCATGGTAGGGTGAGGGCGTCAGGCGGGTGTCTGGGCGGAACTCCTTATCATAAGCCATCATGTTCCACTCCTGACGACGGTTCCGGGCCTTTCTCACTTTCTTCACCTCCCGGCTGGGGTCCTCGACCTGTTTCTGTTCCTGGAAGAAACCAGCATATAAGAATGTTACTGCAGAAGAAACAGAAACGTTGACTAAACCAAAGAAAGCCACTCACAATGCGTCACAAAACCTCAGCGTGAAACAAAACGTCCCAAACTACATCATTCAACGACAAGTAGACATAATTTGGTAACACCAAACATCTTATGTATAACATGCATGTTCAATGCTAAAGTTCCCTGCTCATGGAAGTTCTTCAGTCTTAATAAATAATCATGTTCCCTCTAATCAAGTGAATAAAAGCACTACAGATTAGTAGCATTGCCAGATGTTTTTCATCTTGCTAAACTCAAAGGACATGGCTGATCACTAACCACATCTTTCCTGCTCTGTCCCTTACCCCCTAAGCCCTCGTTCTCTCTCTTCCTTCTCATAGTCTAAGTCTGCCTAAATACTTGTCCACACCCGCAGGGTTTTATGCTCGTGCACCAGCCACGTCTTAAAAGAGCAACGAGCTAATCCTGACAGGCCTGATGTCAAACGGTGGAGGGTCAGAGAGGGAGAACAGCTGATAGTCATAAGAAGATAGATGAGAGAGAAAGAGCTGGCAGCAAAATATGGTCTGACTGTGTGAGAGTGGTGATTCATCACACATACACACACAGACACACACACACACACAGACACACATTTAGAGACACACACTAATAAACTCGCTCACCTTGTCACCTGCCTTCTGCCTCCTCTTCTCCTTGCGCTTATTTTCCGTAGCCTGGAGCATTTTTTCCTTCCACAGATTGAAGAAGTAGGAAGGATCTGTGTAGAACTTGAGGCCATCCTTTTTATCATCCCTATATGACAAAAAAATATTGAACTGTAACTTCAGCAAGGCAATTAGTGACTACATATTATTGCTGATACATGATATAACTCTTACACTATGAAACACAAACATTGCCCAACGTATTGCTTAACACTGTAAACTGTGTCTCGGGGTAAAAGAATATCGGCAATGACTGGGGTTTTAGTAAACTGTAATGTGATTTGTTGTGTGCTGACCTATAGGGGCTAAGGATGTTGAGAGGCGGAGGTTTGTCACAGCGATGGTACATCTCCATGACCGGGTTTAGGATGGAGTTCCTGGACACCACCTGCTGGTCCTGTATGGTGGAGCTCTTGAAGGCCTTCCTCATGTTGATGTCCTGCAGTGAAACTGGGACCAGACATTCAAACACTGAGCCACTGTCAACTATGAAAGTCAATGCTGAATCCTTTTGCATTAGGATGTTTCAAATAGTGTAATGTTCAGCAAGGAAACAAACCACATTCATGCCTGTCTTTCTCTCACAATTTCATTGTGTCTCATTCTGAAACTTCAGAAAGGCTCAGGAAAATCCAAGATTGGCCCGCATGTCCTCCAAAACATGCCCCGTCAAATGTGTCCACATTTGATAGTAAGACAAAGACAGGGTCCCAGTTAAGATAGTAAAAGTCCCGAGCTATTATTGTGAAAGTCCATGTATTGGTAATTGCAGCTGATGGGATACTGAGGCTCAGCTGGTGGGCCTTGTGAAACCCTTATGCATTATGCAACCGTTTGTTTTACTACGCTAATTAGCACGGTGCTCTTAATTCAGTGTTCATTCACGCTCTGATAGCCTACGTTGTTCTATAAATTGTCCTAGATGTGTCCAAACTATAGTGTTTTCCATATATGTCACGACGCCTCCCCTGGCTGATTTTGCCACATCTTTTCCCCACCCCGACATGCCGTGCCCCTGTCAACCCGTGACCCGCGCTGCCTCCACATACCCTCCTCCACCGTGGAATCCAGCTGGGTGACTTTAACAGCCAGCAAGTCCACCCTCTCCTGGAGGCTGTTCATCCTCATGTAGAAGCTATTGGCCTCGTTGAACAACTCGCCGAATATGTCCTCTGCATGGCGACCTGCGTTCATGGAAAACAATGTGCATCATGCATAAACAGGTCAGGAGAGGGTTTAAAATAATCTATTACAATGAATCATTTGATTAAAGTTACTGCCCTGTGAAAATGTCACTGTCTAAATTGTATATTTTATTTTTATCAAAAAAAGCAACTAATTTCACACCTGAAATGAAATAACGAGAACATTTAAATATTCTACACCCTTGTAATGCTTACATGTGTTAGAATTTATTAAGTATGCAAAAGACCTTGATGCCTGATGAAAGTCTTTGACCGAAACGTTGCAGACTTTTAATAAATTATAACACATGGAAGCATTACTAGTATGCTAGAATATTTATTTTGAAAATAATAATAACAAAATAAATCTCAATTCAATTGTTTTGCCCATGAGTGACCTCAGTAACCTCATCGTATTCTGTTAGAAACAGCTATGTGTGTACGTGGTAGAGACTTATCTATTACTGCCTCCAACATACTTGCGGATATAAGGCATGTATTCATGTATTGCATCGTTAAGGCTTGTTGAATGTAATTTCTGAGTCTCTGGAACATGAGGATGAGCTAGCCAATCAGCAATCTACTCCTATGACTATTTTCAATAACCGGTATATGCCCACACCATTCCAACAAAAGAAAAGTGTCTGTTCAACATGGTTAACATTTGACAGAAGGAAAAGTATTTGACATTGTAAGTAAAAAACTTGACGTGTCACCGAAATCTAGAAAGACTGGACTGGTACTCAAAGATCTCCCATCAGCAATCAGTGATATAGTCAGTCAGTCAATTATCTAACCAGCTAATCAGTCAGCCACGCAGACAGTCAATTAGACAGAAGGCCAGTCAGCCACTCAGTCAGTCAGCCATTCAGTGTCCGTCTACCCATCAGGTGTGAAGACTTACTCAGGCCCCCCAGCTGTTTGATGATGGCTGCCAAGGTGCTGTTAGTGACACACTCCAGCTCGCTGGTAACACCATCCGGCACGGCTCCACGGCACAGGTGCCGGGGCTCGATGCACCTCTTCACCAGCGGCATGGCGGCAGTGCCCTAAACGCCCAGACACTCGCCTAAGGAGAGACAGGGAGGAACAGAACCAAATAACTCTACAGTGAACCCATGTACTGTGACATCTCCATTAGTGAACTGAATTAATGAGAAGTCAATAAGCCATGGACAGGGAATGAAGAGACACCAAGGAAGAGAGTAATGAAATGAGAACACCTGAGCACTTTGTCTTCTATCTCACACTCAAGGTCCCAGTGGACTAATGCTAAAATATGCGTAGGACAGAGCCCTAGCGTTGTCCAAGAGGTAAAGAGAAATCACAGAACAAAAGGTCAAAGTGATATTGTTCTCCTCACAACAACAGTTCAAAGGAAAGACATGGACAATCAAAGGATGCTCATTGTGAATGAGGATCGAAAGGTTGAGTGGCACGGCTTAGCCCGGAGAACCAATGAAAGTTTAGTGCAGTACCGTGGCCTATTGCATCACTGGTGGGTATCAGTGTGACAGTGAGTAGGTTCTATGTGTGTGTGTGTGTGTGTGTGTGTGTGTGTACTTACGGACCCTGTGCTCATTCCATCAGGGTAATGGGTAGTGACCATTTAGCCTGGCTTCCTCCCCACATAGCCCTAATGCGTACTGGCATTCCCACACACAGACGCCTGGCATTCTTTATGTGATCCAGTGCCTACTGATCAGCACCCGTTGTGGAGACAACGAGATGAAATCACTCATCCCCTGGCCCTCATCCCTCTTTCTTTTCCAATGTTCTCCCTGCTCGCTCTCTCACTCTTGCTCTGTTTAATAACAGTATTTATAGGCCTTTATATGTCTGGCCTCTTTCAAGCACTGGTCTATAAAAAGACTGTAAAAATAAGGAGTATGAAAATAACCAAATAAGCATGACAGTGAGCTTGCCTCAAAAAGAGAATGGGCTTTCATGTTGTTTTGGTGCTTGGGCAAAAAGAATAAACTACAGTAAGTTTAACACAGCACTAATAACACAATCACAATGGCAGAAACTGTACCGTCAATATAGTATGAAATGTAGAAGGAAGGCTAATCAGTTCATGTCCAGAATAACTAGAATTTTCATATACTATCAATTTGAGGCTTCGGCGTTGTTTATTCTGTGGTTGTGTACAATGAGGGAGTGGGGGTACTGTGAGCAGCGGGAGGTGGAGGTGTAGTGGACATAGGAGGAGAGCTAGAGCCTAGGGCCGTCACCATGGCAACCTCCCCAGGCCTTCCCTTATGCTCTGCTGCCCATCACTATGTGATAAGAGGAAGTACAGACAAAAGAAATGGAACAAAGCAATCATATATATTTATCTATATATTTATATATAGGTAGAGCTGACAGAGGGTTTGAACTCAGGCTAAGGTAAAAGAAGGGCATCCGTTGCCTCAGTGAAACAATTAATGGAAAATAGTCAAAATACTTGCACTCATGATTATGAAAAGGAAAAGATATCTTAAAATAATATGTATGTGCATGTATATATATAGTGAAATCTAGGCTGTCTATGGAAACAGTACCATCACATATAAAATACATTATAGGTTGTCAGTGGAAACACAGCACAGACATTTAAACAGCATATCAATGACTACAGAGATATAGAACCACCAGGATGACAGGGAACAATATTATTTTCCTCTATATCAGCATGCCATGTTTTGGAATGTCAGACTTTAATACTTTTTCATGTCTAAGAAATAGGACAGCATGTGCCCCAAAGCTACAGAGTTATTTTTCGCAGCTGTCAGAATTTCAATAAATTGGCACAAAGCAAAATAATTAAACCGGTGTAAATAACCTCAAGGGGAACGTCTCGTGGGAAAGCAAACGTGACTGCAAACCCCATGAACCGAGGCTAGCCCACAGAGACAGGCTCATGACATTCTCTGGAGAATGGGAGAGGGCCTTTTAACGTCTGCTCTCTGGCTCCTAGCTAACCCCAAACCTAGACTTCTTTCAGTTCAAGTGCGGCTGTTTCTCAAATTCATTTTTCCATCAGATTCCAGCTTCCGATAGGTTGAGACGGGATGATAAAACATTTCACCTTCTGTGCTTCAAAGAGAAACATGTACATGTGAAGGCGGATCACGTGGCTGTTAAACATTTTGAGATGATTTAAGCCTGCAAATAACAGAGACCCTGATACACACATTTAACATAACAATAAAACTGGTACACCAATTGCAGTCTCTCCAAATACATCACATCTGTCTCTATCCATAAGGTCCTTATTAGGGTGAACTATCTTCTGAATTACATATGGTTGAGATCACAGACCGTAACGTCCAACAGCTTAGTTTGTGTTCATATATCATATTCAAATAGTAATGAGTGAACTTTTTTATTATTTATTACTTAGGCATTTTTTTTTAATAAATGATAACTTTCAGACCAGACACTGCTGCCCTCTGCCATCATTTGGCCTCCAATCTGTCAGTGCCTGGCATCTGGTAACCATTATAATCTAGTACATTTTTTGCCATCCTCTTCATTGCTTACAGTGTTTCTTGTTGGTGTGAATCGCTATTCAATCTAAGAGAGCCTCTTAGAATTCATCTAAATTCTACCACTAATTCAAGAACATCTAGTTGTGTGCCTTTTCTCTCATCTTTCATTTTTGTCTTGTCTAGCGCAGCAAGTGCAACGTGCCGCCTAGCTTCCACAGCCATGAGAAAATGCCTGATTAATGAATGGAAACCATAGCAACACTTCCACCATTCTGCTAGCATGACACTGTCTCCAGGCTGCCGTTTACATAATCTATGTTCAGAACAAAATAGTAGAAACTCAAGAGGTCAACTGCATTCCTTCCATCACAAAACCAAGCTGTTCACTAAGAGACAATCTATTAAAACTAGGTTAAAGCAAAAAGCAGACAGTTAAGTAGTTTGAGCATACCGCCAGTAACCGAAAAGTTGTTGGTTTGAATCCCAGAGTTGACTGGTTGAAACAACCTGTTGTTGTATCCCACAGCAAAGTCCTTCACCTTATTTACTCGTGTAAATACCTCTGGGTGAGAGTGTATTGGTAACTGACTAGTATAATCACACCCTTCAAGTCCCCATGTTCCTCCTGATGCTGAAAAAGGAGCGACACCTGAAAGACCGGCATATGTCTGTGTAAGTTATGACACCGGTTGAAAAATTACCGACCGGTTATGATACCTGCCGGAAATGATCAAAATCATGATTCATAAAACGACAGAATTTGTGACACCATAACCGACAACAATTACCTGAAATGTAACAGGTTGCAAATTTAAACCTAACCCTAATCCAATTTAGCAATTCCAACCAAATGTTATGGCCTACCCTATGTAATTCCGAAGTTAATCAACATTTTAATTTTATCATTTGAGTGGACAAAAGAACCAAGGATTACCTGACAACGATACAAGGTCATACACAAAAATATTGTCATTAGTTACGAGGCTCCTCTAATATTTCTCTCCTGCATGCTGTTTAGGCCTTTGAAGGCAGAAATGTGCCTCTTTTCATAAGAAATGTTCAAGACTAATGAAACCCCAGTTAATGCTTGCTTTTGCGATGTAATCACAGGGAAGCACTCACCTGGCCTTGTTGCAATACAGTTAAATATAAATTATGCTTTATTAGCATTTGGTAACACTTATAGTGCAACAGGGCACAGTCCATTTTATGGAATTAGTCATGTTCTGAGAAGAACTAATTACTTCAGAATTCATGCCTTTAGAAATTAACCTGGTTTATTATTGGGCCTAATTGCTTAAATCAGATGAATGTATTACATCTGCAGCCTTGTGCTGATAGCCTTTACCTAAAATATACGTATGACTGAATTTGTCATCCTTCATTGGATAACGACTGACTTGAAAAAATTCTATGACATCAGTGAATTCATGCAGTTGTACTAATGATTACGTCATACATCAGACCGTTGCTGCTTCGGCACAAGCATGTGATTTGTAAAGCAAAGGGAACAGGTGTTAGGTACTGACATGCGGATAGGGCTGCAGTGGAAAACCAGCGATCAACTACAACTGAAAACAGAATCCCCGTGAACGTGAAGAGCAAAACCAGTACACCGATTTGAATTGACCATAGTAAATAAAATCGGGTGTCTTGATTTCATATCGAATAGCGAGAGCGTTAATATATTACAATATCGAGGCACCATATAAAAAAAATGTTTCTTTCTCATGCAAGCATTTCTTATCATTCATTTTACCCGTATTTTTTGTGCTCAGTGTAAAAATATGATGCGTTTACAAATACTTGTTGTCCAATGTAGAATAATGAAGTCAATCAGATATCTAAGAACGGTGAAATGGTACAGAAATCTTACCACTGGTTGTTTTGCTTTTCCTTTTGTTTGTTTTTATTTACCTCCTTTTGTTGGTTGTATTATTTGGCACCTATTTAGACACCACGCATGGAACGCATCGAAGGCTGGGCGCATCCATCATTATCGTTGCATTATCGAAGTCATGGGAATGGAGGACGATGCTGAAATCTGGATTCCCTTATGTCTGCATGTGTTTCCTTGGCAGCGTCGGCTTTCCTCGGCGAACGCTCTGCAGCAGCGAAACCAGGGCGCATGCGTACATGGGCTCGCTCACACACCCACAGAAGAGGAAAAAAACGAAAAAGTCACATCCATGCTTAGTCAAACAACAACTACCAAAATACGTGATTTGAATGACATGGCTTTGGCTATAGGTTCATCCGATACGTATGGTCTAATCTGTGTGTGTTCATGACATGTTCTGTTCTTCAGACCAGGGATGAGGGCCAGACAGCGACAATGTGCTAATGCACTGGAATTTGTGGGAATGGGGATTTGGGAATACACAGGGGCTGTTATTGTCAACGGTGAGAACCGTGTATGTGTGTGCGTGTGTTAGTGTGTGTGTGTACACAATTCAAGCCTATTAAAGTGGAAAGAAGCTTCCCCATTCATAGCTGGTGCAAAATGATCTACAAGCTTGGTTGAAACACACAAAAGAAAATAAAGGGTTATGGGTAAAACATACATGCAGAGTGCAATACATATTATAGATTTCTAACAGTACTATTTAAAGAACATTGTAAGTGCTACAGAAATATTTGGGATTTCACTGTAATATACCTACATGTTCACCCAAAAAGCTTTAAGCAAATGGAATTTGACGAAGGGACAAGGGTGTTTTAGACGCTTTATTCTTGATACTCAGGATATGCTAATGAGGGGACCTTTGGAACGTTTTAGCTCTTTGCCGCTGCAGGCATAATATAGTTTCCAGTAAAGAGCAAACCAAGCTAAAACCCAAGAGTAATGTATGAGTGGATGACGATGATACCCAACATCTTCAACAAAAGTATGTGCATGATTGCTTGCACCAAGGCAATGCCCGTGACCGTGACATTAACTCCACAGAATCAGAAAAGGAATTGGGCTCATTCAATCAACCAAAGCCAATGGTCATCTCTATATGTATACAAAGACATTTTTTATAATTTAATGATTGTAATTGATATAGAGAGATTGGAAAAGATAGATGAGAGTGTGATGAAATAGCAGTAGGTATAAATTGAACCCATGCTGCAGTAGTACATGTGCACAGGAGACAGCAGCTTAGATCATTGGACCAACCCAGGCCCAAGAAAAAATATTTTTACGACAGTTTAGAATGAAGGAAACACAATACAGGTCATTACATATGATTCAGAGATATTAAATTAGTGACAGTTTTGAGGCAATTTAAGTGAAATACTATGATTTTCTGTTTCCAAAGGCAACCTAATGGGGGCGGGAAGTCAAAGTTCACCTTGAATTTTCATGCAACATGCTCAGCGATTGCCTTTACATGCTAATCTCATAGGCCCGGCGATTATACCTATTACTCCCATTATTTTCAGGTTGAATGGACAGACCTGTCGGTGATTCCATCACATTCTGCACCTTTTACAATTACGCAATAAGGTACAAGGGAGAGGTGATATATTGCCTATATACCGTAACTAATAAATGTGTCCTGGCACTCCGCAATGCCAAGGAACAGCAATGAGTCATATACCACCACCCTAGTGCCTTATTCCTTTCATGCACCACTGCTATTTTCAGGTTATGTTATGTCCTGTGCTCATACTGGAGCTTTGACACATAGGTTCTGATGTGTGAAGCATTTTTATATTAATTTCAGAAAGTCTAGTAGGGTGTAATTCATGCAATGTTCCACTGGAAGAATGATCCACATGTTTAAAATCATGCACAGGTGTTAATAACATGTAGTCAATGTTTTTACCCAGGTAATCGTGTTTATGAATAAGCACATCTTGATAATCAATTGTCTGACACTTTACATTCTGTGACAGAAAAACCTTCTCTAACCCGGCTACACAGCATATTGTTTTTACTAATTGGTCTTTTGACCAGTCAGAGCAAATATTTTCTCATCATATTTGTCCGAGTGGATTTGATTTTTCATAAGACCAAATTGTGAAAAAAGACCAGAATTGGACTGCCTGTGGAAATGTATCAATAAATAAGCAGTAAAACACATCTTCGAACAAGAAATTACATGTTTATGTTTTGTACTCTAGATGTCCACATGGTGGCACTGAGATTCTAGGATTAAAGAGATATAAGTCGCATTTGTTTTTAAGCCTTTTTGACCCTCCCAAAGCCCTCTTATGTGAGAAAAATACCTTTTTGATCAATCAGCAGTGCAGTTGACATTCATTTAAAAGGAAAACAATGAGAATTTACTTACTCTGCAAAGTTAATACAAGTATTAACCTCTGACAAATACAGATTCAATATTTATCTGTCACATTCTTTAGTCTTAACACTTATTCTATCAGGTCTGCAGAGTCTCTCGTCTCGTTAGCACACCAGAAAATACTGAAGGGGTTCTTCTTCTGTTCATTGGATATGGTGAACACTGTGTTTAGCTTTGTCTGTCTTCTTAAAATGCTCTATGTTTTGGCTTGGATTTATTGTACTTCTGCATTAAAAAATCAATTTCTTCAGCCGTGGATGTTAGGACAAAATACCACTTTACAATTGTATCATATATAATGTATTACATTATGATTACATTCTTACGCTTACAGGCATTGATGATTTGTTTGAATTGGGAGTGGAGCAGGAGAATTTAAACTGTGACTGCAACGTCTTTTCCCAACAATGCATTGTATGCTGAAAGAGCTTTTAGGGGACAGGCTATAAGGCCAGCCTGCGAGATCAAACACAGCTGACATGCTCAACAGGTGCAGGACAGACACTCACCAACTTCTCTAACATTCCGGATCCTTTGTCCTTTAATGACCTGCGCTTGCCATTGTAGAGGTTACCATTGCTGGTACCTTCACTGTTGCGTACAGGTGGGACAGTGCAGACTGGAAATATGGGGTTGGCTGTGGAGCACTTGGCTGTCGGGCTGACGTAGATACATTTTAGGTAACGCTGGAAGGCATGTCTGTAGGTTCTGTTGAACAGAGTGTAGACCAATGGGTTGACCCCAGACGAAACATATCCCACCCAAACAAATACCCTCAGGAGCACTGTCAACGCAGACTTGTTGCACAGGCTTATTTTTGAGCTTTCACATAACGCGCTCAGCACATTGGTGATGAAGAATGGACACCACATAACCAGGAATAGGAAAAACACCACACCCAGGACCTTGGATGCTCTTCTCTCATTTTTGATCGACTGAGCCATGCAAGGCCTCCTGCCAGATCTTCCAGGGTCCCGCCTCCCCTCTTGAGAGACGGGTTGAAAAGAGTCTTGAGAGACAGAAACCTGGGAGGGGTTGACAACTGTCGAGGACTCAGGACCACCAGAGTCCTGCTGGAGGAGGTTCAGGCCATCTCCTCGGGCAGGTGGCGGGGTGATCCCAAGTAAGCCGAGATGGTTGACAGTAGCCTGGTTTTCTTCGTGCAGGAAAGCAGAGGCCTGGCGCTGTAACACACGTATGGTCAGACAGTAGCTGACCACCATGATGACCAAAGGGATAAAGAAGGCTACAAAGGAGGCCACCAGGATGAAGCGTCTCTCATTTAGTACGCAGGTCCTGTCATCAAAAACGTTTGAGTCATCATACAGGGCAATGACAGGGATGGGCATGGAGATCACTGTCAGTGAGAGACAGAGACAAAAACAGTGTGAGAGATATGGACATGAATTTCCACCCGAATGTCAGATTCATACAAAATGCATGACAAATGCATGACAAAACACATGATCAGATTTGAAAGCTGGGCAAAGCAGTGAAATAGTGTGCCATCTACACTTTGACATTTTGAATCATAAAGAACAACTATCAGTAACATAATTTAATACAATCTGTGGAAGATCTTAACTTCTATAAGACAAAGTCTGGAGTTGACCAGGTATGAATGTTCTAGAAGCTATCCACAAAGTCTGCTATAGAACATGCAGTGCCTGTAGTTTCTCCTCCCATATTGCCTCTGTTGAGGGTTGATTGAACAATAAAAATGTGTCTTATAGACAATAAACAGTATTATGGAACAATATATGGATGGGGCACCAATTAAACCTTGGATGAAATCTTTTTAAAATGCAGATTCATGGTTTATTTTCATTTCTTTCTTTAGATAGCCAGACTATGTCACGTTGGAGGTGTGGTGTGGGGAATCCAAAAAACATAAAATCCAAAAAGGGAGATGGAGGCAGATGCAGGGGTTCAAGGGAAGGACTTTAATAAACTAAAAGGAAAACAAAACAGAGTGCCGTGCACTACAACAAAAACAAACTAACTACAACTGGGTGAGCAGGAGCAGGAGCAGGCGCAGGCGCAACAAACACAGGTGCAACAAACACAGGCGCAACAAACACAGGCGCAACAAACACAGGCGCAACAAACACAGGCGCAACAAACACAGGCGCAACAAACACAGGCGCGCCATGACAATACAATGACAGCAACAATGATCTGACAACAAAGGGAGAAACTGACTGAACTAAATACACAGACTAACGAGCAGAACAGAAACAGGTGGGGGCAAAACACAGCTGAACTAAATACACTGATCAACAGGGACAAGGACCAGACAGCGCAACGAAAAACAGAAAACACGGACCGGAACAGCCCCAGCTGGCCGGGACCGTGACAGACTATCTTAGGCAATAGATGATGCTTTCTAACAAAGACAATAATCAGTAGGCTACTTAACAAAGTTACAATAATTCTGGAAATTCATTGATTTCCCTATATTTACAATTTAAGTAGGCAAAGGCTTCCATATAAAGATTGCCAATGTTATATATCTCCAGATCTCTCCATTGCTCAAATACATAATAAAGGTTGGAGAGGATGAAAACAGGTCAAAACTACTCAATCTACTAACAAACATGGCAGTGCTATGCATCCTGAGATTATGATTATAAAGTGATTTCTTCGGACCGACATGGGACATGATAAAAGTGCCAACAAAGGGTGGCACGCTCTTTTCTAAGACCGCTGGATGACGCCACTCTGATAGAACATGTTAACGGCCTAATAGAATGTACAGCTTTTTACAGATTCAGTCTGCTTTATAATCCCAGATTAATGCCTTGGTGATTAGCAATTTTTTTCTCCTGTCCAAATCTGGTCATGTAATTTATGCAATGAAGGGCTTGCCTCATCAGCTCCACAGCAGGTTACTGAGAAATAAGGTGCCAAATGTGTTCTCAAATGCCTTATACTGGCCACCAAACACAACTGAGCTTGCATGTACCCAGCATACAACAAGGAGATACTCAAGAGCAACAAAACAAAGGTATACTGTCTGACCTTTACCTGAGCCAATTCGCTGTGTTTTCTGCTGGACTACAATAATCAATTGCTTTGAGTACAAATTCTCGAACATTGTGTGTCTGCTTTCAGTCTGACTATCAGACCGTATCATATTAAAAGGAGACCAAGTGCAATAATGCATCCATTTGGGCATCAGTTTACCCTTCAAATTAATTATCCATCCAAAGAACATACCAAACAAATTAACCAAGTTAAGTAGGATTTGGATACTAGATTGGGGTTCAGTTACATAGATGAAAATGTCATCATTTTTATAGAGTAATACTATGTTTTTTTTGATATATTTGTACATGAGAGCTTATTTCTTGAGCAAGATCCTTCATGTTAGAAGAAACAGCAGTTACGAAAGTGTACAACCCTGTCTTAACCCTCCATGGAAGACATCTTGGAATGACAATGATTGGTTGGTGAGTATTCTAGTGGATGGGCTCCTGTATAAAGTAGAAGTTTTACAGTGCACTTTACAAAGTCATCCACAATGTTACAGTGCTTTGGGACTGCAATGAAATAGGGCCATACTACTTGATTGAAGGCTTATTCAGAGTGAAGAGATATAACAGCAAATGAGTCCATCTGCAGAAAAGACAAAGGTGCTCTAAAATATGCCTGGGAGACCCTGTTGCCTCAGAGGCTATTGTTTAAATAACTTTGTTCAGGTCAAAGCAACTCAGACCTTTTGTTCAAATCACCCAAATAAATTATCAAAAATTACAACAATGTAAAAGCTTCTTTGCTGTTTCATTATCAGGCATCTAAGAAGTGACCAAACGTTTGCCAGATAGAACCTCAAGCTAAAAAACATGTACTTAAACGCACCTTGGTCTATACAAAGAATGTACCAAACAACTCAATGGGCAAATAATCTGTCAACAATAAATACTTGTATATAATTCAGTTGGTTCTTTCCTCTCACTTGCTGGCTCAATGCAGCACTCCGCAAAACATGAAGGAAGCTACCAAGTCTAGTTGACCCAATATCAGGGTGACTGCTCAATCACTTAACAAAATATGAATGGCAAATGCAGTCAATACTGTTCATTCACTTATTAAAAAGTGGAAAATTCATGGATCTCTTGACAGCAAGCCAAGGTCAGGTAGACCAAGAAAGACTTCTGTCAAAACTGACAGAAATATTTTTCGGGATACAAAGAAAACCCCACAAGTAATCTCAGGAGAAATACAGGCTGCTCTGGAAAAAGACGGTGTGGTTGTTTCAAGGAGCACAAAAACGAGCTGCTTGGTCAAGTTGCCAAAAAGAAGCCCTTACTACGCCAATGCCACAAAAAGCCTGGTTGCAATATACCCGACAACACATTGACACGTCCCACAGCATCTGGCACACTGTAAATTGGACTAACAAGACCAAAATAGATCTTTATGGTCACAACTATAAGCGCTATGTTTGGAGAGGGGTCAACAAGGCCTATAGTGAACAGAATACCATCCCCACTGTGAAGCGTGGTGGCTCACTGATGTTTTGGGGGTGTGTGAGCTCTAAAGTCACAGGAATCTTGTGAAAATGTATGGCAAGATGAACGCAGCATGTTATCAGAAAATATTGGCATAAAACTTGCATTCTTCTGCACAAAAGTTGCATATGGAATGCTCTTAGACATTCCTGCATGACGATCAATCAAATATATTTTATAAACTTACATCAGCTGTTGACACAAAGTGCTTTAACAAAACACCCGGCCATAAACCCTAAGGAGCAAACAACATTCATCGTCATCCGCTTATCCCACATAGAGGGTCGGAGGAGCGAATCCCAGCTGACAAACAACCAGGCACACCCACACCTAAGGGCAATTTAGAGACACCAAACAACCTAACCTGCATGTCTTTTGGACAGTGGGAGGAAGCTGGAGTACCCAGATAGAACCCACGAAGACAACATGCAAACGCCAACCAGCAACCGGGTTTGAACCCGCAACC
Organism: Esox niger; assembly: GCA_016801105.1. Taxonomy (NCBI): domain Eukaryota; kingdom Metazoa; phylum Chordata; class Actinopteri; order Esociformes; family Esocidae; genus Esox; species Esox niger. The sequence goes on along the minus strand of JACXGJ010002087.1, from coordinate 30,671 downwards.
TTCTTGCTGTGAGGCGACAGCGCTAACCACTGCACCAGCATGCCGCCTGGAGCAAACAACAATAGTGTTGAATTTCAGTGGCTATGAAAAAAGAAGCCCGAAATATAAGAAGAAACCCCAAGGCTTAGAGGGGTGACTCTCTTGGTCGTGTCGGGTGAAAATAGAGTCCAAATTATAATAATAAATCAATGCATGTGGGCTGAGTCTAGAGTCTATTTAAACCCAGTCCAGGTTGGAAGCATGACAAGATGGACAAGGACATGGTCAACCGGGGGTGAGGATCTGAAACACAACCAGGAGGACTTTGGACAGGGACAGCAACGAGTCAAGCCTGGTACTCCACTGATGTGGGACAAGTCCTCCTAAGTATTAAACAGCAGGAGACAGGAAAATAGAGAAACTGCTTTCCTTAGATCTACAAGGATTCATAGTGAAGTAGGAGAACAGACCCTACTCCCCCAGCTCAATAATATAGCAGCATAAGACCTTGGGGCTGAGACAGAGAGGTGCAATGACACTGTGGCCCTCTCCGGGGGAGGGCACCTTGGTCAGATGGGCACACAATCTGGTGACAATAAATACTAGTATAAAATACAGTTGGCTCTTCCAGTTAATTTGCCTAACCCTAATTGGCAAATCATTCCATAGCAGTGGAGCTCTATGAGAGAAGGCCCTGCCTCCGGCTGTTTGTTTAGAAATTTTAGGTACTATTAAAAGGCCTGCATCTTGCAATCAAAGGTTATGCGTAGGTATGTAATGGCTGGATCATAAGTTGGAGCAATTCAATGTACTGATTTATAAGCCCTAACCTAATAAGAAGTTAGTGTAAAGAGGCTAGTACTGGAGTAATGTGTTCAAATGTTTTTGTTCTAGTTAGGCATTCTAGCAGCCGTGTACAGCACTAATTGAAGTTTATTTATTAATTTATCAGGGTAACTGGAAAGAAGAGCATTGCAGTAATCTAATCAATAAGTAACAAAGGCATGGATTCGTTTTTCTGTATCAGTTTTTGATAGAAAGTTTCATAGTCTTGAGACATATTTTTATGTTCATCAAAGGAGAGGTCAGGGTCAAGGATAACACGGAGTATTCTTACATTTTTTGGGGATTTGACCATGCAGCCGTCGAGCTTCACAGTGAGATCTGCCAACAAAGCTCCTTGTTTCTTGGGTCCTAAAACAAGCATTCCTGTTTTTCTAGTGTCTAAAAACAAGACATTCTCTGTCATCCACTTCCTAATATCTGAAATACATGCTTCCAAAGTAGCTAATTTTGGGGCTTCTCCATGCTTCATCGAAATAAATAACTGTGTGTCATCAGCATACCAGTGAAAACATTGGTATTCCGGATTACATCACCAAGAGGCAGCATACATAGTGAGAACAATAATGGGCCAGAACCGAGCCTTGAGGAACACCACACATACCTTTGATTTGTCAGAGGATATTCCATCACCAGATACAAACTGATATCTTTCAGATAAATAAGATTTAAACCAGGCTAGAACATGTCTATGTAGCCCAATATGGGTTTCCAGTCTCTCAAAGAGAAGGTAGTGATCAATAGTGTCAAAAGCAGCACTAAGATCAAAAAGCAACAGGACGGACACAGAAACTTTGTCTGAGGCCATTAGTAGGTCCTTTGTTACCTTCACAAGTGCAGTCTCAGTACTATGATGGGGTCTGAAACCGGACTGGAGCATTTCACAAATGTTATTTGTCTTTAGGAAAGCATTCAGTTGTTGGGAAATACATTTTTCTAAGACTTTTTAGAGGAACGTGATGTTCGAAAATGGCCTATAATTGTTTGATGACTCCTATATTAATTGTAATATTATATATCAGAGGGGGAAAAATGAAAAATAAAAACCTTACAATAACCTGGTTGCATACATGTGCACACGCTCTTATAACTAGGGATGTGGCTGTGTTTAGTATTAACCAATCACATTCAAACTCATGTTAAATAGAAGTCATTACACACCTGCCATCATTTAAAGTGACTCTGATTAATCACAAATACAGTTCAGCTGTTCTAATAGGAATTTCCTGACATTTTCTTAGTTGCAAAAGCCATGGTCCGCAGAGAGCTTCCAAAGCATCAGAGGGATCTCATTGTTGAATGATATCAGTCAGGAGAAGGTAACAAAATAATTTCCAAAGCATTAGATATACCATGGAACACAGTGAAGACAGTCATCATCAAGTGGAGATAATATGACACAACAGATATATTACAAAGAACTCGACGTCCCTCCAAAATTTATGAAAAGACAAGAAGAAAACTGGTCAGGGATGCTTCCAAGAGGCCTACAGCAACATTAAAGGAGTTGCAGAAATGTCTGGCAAGTACTGGTTGTGCGCTACAGGTGACAACAATCTCCTGCATTCTTCATATGAATGGGCTTTGGGGAAGGGGGGCAAGACGAAAGCCTTTACTTACAATGACAAACATCCAAGCTTTGCTGAAGTTTGCAAAAACAAAACATAAAGTCTTTCAAAAGCACGTGGGAAAATATGTTATGGTCTGATGAAACCAATGTTGAACTTTGTGGCCGTAATTCCAAAAGGTATGTTTGGCGCAAAAACAACACTGCACATCACCCAAAGAACAACAGACCCACAGTGAAGCATGGTAGTGGCAGCATCGTTTTTTGGGGCTGTTTTTCTTCAGCTGGAACCTTGATCAGGGTGGAGGGAATTATAAACCGTTCCAAATACCAGGCAATTTTGGCACAAAACCTTCAGGCGTCCGTTATAAAGCTGAAGATGATAAGGAAGTTCACCTTTCAACACGACAACAACCCAAAGCACACATCCAAATCCACAAAAGCATGGCTTCACCAGAAGAAGATTAACGTTTTGGAATGGCCCAGCCAGAGCCAAGACCTGAATACAATTGAACATCTGTGGGATGATCTAAAGAGGGCAGTGCACAGGAGATGTCCTCACAATCTGATAGATTTGGAGCGCTTTTGCAAAGAAGAGTGGGCAAATATTACCAAATCGAGAAGTGCCATGCTAACAGACTCCCACCTAAAAAGACTGAGTGCTGTAATAAAACCAAAAGGTGCTTCAGCAAAGTATTAGTTAAAGGGTAGGCACACTTATGCAACCAAGTTACTGTGAGGGTTGTTTTCTCCTCAAAGATTTCAGTTTTTTCTTCAATTGAATTGTTCATGATATAATTCACATTAAAGGTGGATAAAGTTCTGACATGAGGGGTGTGTAGACTTTTTATATCCACTGTACATCCGCAGGAACTCACGTATGGAGAGGGTCCAGACCAGGGCGATCTTAACCTTGGCCTTAAAGAGGGAGTTGGAGCGGTTGAATTTGATGGGGTTACAGATGCCTACGTAGCGGTCCAGTGAGATGGCGCACAGGTGCATGATGGATGCTGTTGAGAGCAACACGTCTAGGAAGATCCAGATGGGACAGAGGGGTTTTGGGAAGGGCCACACGTAGTCTGTGGGATGGACAGGCATACAATTATAGTCAACAATTACAATTACTGTTTTCATTTTATGGTGTGGTGTCATGAACAATTAAATCATCAAATAGACTTGTAGAATGTAACTAGAAACAGACCTGGTTGATGCCTTCTCTGCTGTAATTTATTGAAATTGTTGCATTTTAGTAAAATATGAACTGTTCCTTTATCCTTGTCTTTGAACATTTTAGTAAACACATTAACTGTCTCTTTATCTAAGTCTGTGGATCTTTTAGTACATTTACAGTTGTGCTCAAATGTTTGCATGGCAACAAAGAAAGAAATGAACTGACCCCAGTTCAAAAGTCTGCATACCCGTAGTTCTTAATACTGTGTATTGACCCCTTTAGCGTCCATGACAGTGTGCAGTCTTTTGTAATAGTTGTCTATGAGGCCCCGAATTCTTGCAGGTGGAATAGCTGCCCATTCGTCTTGGCAAAATGCCTCCAGGTCATGAAAATCTTTTGTCGTCTTGCATGAACAGCACGTTTGAGATCCCCCCAGAGTGGCTTAATTATATTCAGGTCAGGAGACTGTGATGGCCACTCCAGAACCTTCAACTTTCGCTTCTGTAAAAGTCTCAACTTGGCCTTGTGCTTAGGGTCACTGTCATGCTGGAAAGTCCAAGAGTGTCCCATGTATGGCTTTCGTGCAGAAGAATGCAAATTGTATACCAGTATTTGCTGATAACATGTTGCATTCTTCTTGCCATACATTTTTATAAGATTCTCTGTGCCTTTAAAGCTCACACACTCCCAAAACATCAGTGAGCCACCACCATGCTTCACAGAGGGGATGGTATTCGGTTCACTATAGGCCTTGTTGACACCTCTCCAAACATAGCGCTTTTAGTTGTCACCATAAAGCACCATTTTGGTCTCGTCACTCCAAAATACAGTGTGCCAGAAACTGTGAGGCATGTCAAGGTGTTTTCAGGTATATTGCAACCAGGCTTTTTTGTGGCAATGGCACAGTAAAGGTTTCTTTCTGGCAACTTGACCAAGCAGCTCCTTTTTGTTCAAGTATCATCGTATTGTGCTTTTTGAAACAACCACAACGTCTTTTTCCGGAGGAGCCTGCATTTCTCCTGAGGGTGTCTGTGGGTTTTTCTGTATCCCGAACAATTCTTCTGTCAGTTTTGGCAGAAATCATTCTTGGTCTACCTGACCTTGGCTTGCTATCAAGAGATCCTGGAATTTTCCACTTCTTAATAAGTGATTGAACAGTACTGACTGGCATTTGGAAAGCTTTGGATATCTTTTTATATTCTTTTCCATCTTTTTAAAGTTTCATTATGTTGTTACGTAGGTCTTTTGACAGTTATTTTCTTCTCCCCATGGCTCAGTATCTAGCCTCCTAGGTGTATCCACATTAGAGCAAACTTATGAGCACAACTGTATGATCTGTTGATGTAACTTTGTATACAGCTCCGGAAAAAATTAAGAGACCACTGGACCTTTTTCTTTGACTCCAAAAAAGTCAAAAAAGATTGTTTTGAGTGAGGAACAGAAGCGTAAAATTTGCAGCAGTCTCTTAATTTTAACCCTCACTCAAAACATTCCATTTAAACTTTTATAGAAAGGACAGAAAAAGGTGAAGTTGTCTCTTAATTTTTTTCCAGAGCTGTATGGGGGTTGGCCAATTACACCAACTGATATGAAAATAAGAGACTGCGGTAAATATGACTACACATTCAGTTACACAGTGTCTTTCCTATTTTCCTTAGTCATCCAGTCCAACATTACCTCACAGTTAAGTCCCCAGCTGCTTCCAAGAGCCCCTTACCCAGTGGGTAAAACATACACATGCTTTACATTGCATTTGAAATAAGTCACTACTACCTACCATAGAAAATGTTAATGAGTGAGATCGGCATGATGAGAAACCCTACAAGCATGTCTGCCACGGCCAGGGAACGCAGGAAGAAGCTGGTGGCATTCTGCAGCTTCTTTTCAAGAGACACAGCCAGAATGAGCAGGGTGTTGCCCGCCACAGTGATGAAAATGACCACAACGATGAGCAGAGCAGGCCAGTTCTCCACCTTGACAGTCTCCTGTCTGGGGTCTGAATGATTGACCTCCATGGTGATGCTCAGATTAAAGAGATCCCTAGTGCTCAATTGCAGATTCATTGTGTCAAAGAGTCAGAGGGTCAAACATTTCACTCCCTGCTACGTCAACCAAGATTTAATTTGTTATGTTCTATGAGGGCTCTTGGATGTTCTGGTTATCATAATGATTATTTTAAAGCAAATCTGGAAAAGAAAGTGAAACATGTAGGCGTTAGTCACATTTCCAATAACATATTCTTAACGTAGGCTGAATTACTTAAATTAAAAACATTCCAGCTAGATCAACCTCTGATTATATATCCCACCTCTGCCAAGGACAAGTCAGACCTGTTCAAAAATTCCACTCAGATGCAATGCATATGAAGCATGAGATTCTCAGCAGCTACAGTAACTGTTTGGTAATCTGACTGTTTCTTTCTACAATAATCTACCTGATTTAAATGCAAATAGATGACTGATATACTACAGCAAAGAAGATTACATCACATCTATTGTTATCGCAAGATTCTGCAAACAAACATTTCAAATGTACTTGTACATTGTTTACTTTTCTCAAAGGCAATAGTTAGTTAATGGGTATACATTTTTTTTCTTGAAATGATGAGATACTGGACATGAGGTGATGTAAGCATGTCCAAATCTTTCAACCAGAAGGGAGTAGTGGTGATAATCTAATTGCACAGTTTCTAGTCTACTGTGCTTGTCCAATGGGTTTGATGCTCTGGGCTCTTAGCTTGTACAAATGACAATTAGCAGGGAGTGACCACTTTCTGGGTAAGGATCAAATTCCGGATCTCAGCCACTGAATCAAGGAACAGCTGGAGCACCACAGAAATCATGCGTAGGGTTGACCAGACACCTTAGTCTCCAAGAGTAAAACTGAATCTAATAGAATAAAGTGTAAAGAAAACCTAATTAAATCATACACATATTTATAAAATAAATATAAAAAAATGCTTAAGAAGAAAATATGACTCAACTCAATGTCAAAACGGGAAACAGACTTGATACAGCCCTTGGTCATTAAGATGCTGTGCTACTCTATGAACAGCCAAGTGCTGGGGTGTATCAAATCTGTCCCTGCGTCACATTGGGGGTCCGGGTGTGTTGTATAGGTAGACAAATATCCAGATATCAATAAATAAGTACCAACAAATTATAAGAAAACAATTTACAAAAAAGTAAATGATAATAAAATCATTTTTTTATCAACCTGTGAATACATGAAGGCCGACTGGTAAAAAAAACTCATAGAGGAATATATAAAAACTTTGAGATAGAAAAAAGAAAAAAGAGATACATTAAAAATACATACAGTAGAAATCAGAAGATACAAAACGAGTTGATAGAAAAATCATAAAGATCATTAGATAAAAAAGATTGATAGAGATTAAACTGAGATTAATGGAGAACAAACAAAGAGCTTTAAAAGATTAAAAAACTGACATTGATGAATATTGATACTGATATATAGAGATATTTAAAAGTCTGTGTATATATGTATATAAACATAGAGGTCACATTACCACTACCTTTCCTAATAGAAAAATATAGAAATTGATGAAAAACTATGTTCCATAGGTGACATATATAAAAACACAGAAATACTTAAGTTAAAACATAACAAATAATAGATAGGAGATAAGAAATAGATTAAAAGTTTGATCTGATTTGAAAATGTCACAGATTCAACACATAGAATATATAATTTTCTTTTGTCACCTTTAATATGCCTACAGAACAAAAAGCACCATAATCTGCATTGAGCAATGGAAAGGAAGATGCTCATAGAATTAATGGCATTAACTTTGTTGCTCGATGTAAAACATTTGTGCTCTATATTTTTAAAGCTTGAGTCAGACCAAAATCATTATCCAGATCTGTTCAGGCTTTGGGAAATTCTTTGACCATACCGTGTATAGTATAGAAATGTACAACAAAAGTTTTCACCAAACGCATAAACTATCTCAATAATTATTTCCATTGTAATAGTAGTTCAACATAATGTTATTATACAAGCATTAAACACACTCAGACAAATCCCAGAGTGGGTCTGAGGAGCTGCCATAGGGATGAACATTCACAGGAAGGACTCCAGTGAAATATGTTCACTTATAATAAGTATTATTTAAGGGAAAGTAATTAGGAAATGTTTGTCTCTTAGGGGCAAGTGGAAAACAGATAGACACAGACAATTACAGATTGAACTAAAGAGACCGTGGGGAGAAGAATTAAGAACTTGGGAATGATGGGGAATACATTTGTCTGAAACATGAATGTATACGTTTATAAATTCATCCAGCAACAGGTCCCACATGCTAAATATCCATTGAACTTGAATGTAATACTTCATTAACAGTTTAGTTATGTGTTATTTCCTGTTACCAGCTGCTGCATTGAAACAAAGAACAGAACACATAGCTGTTATACTAATTATTGTCTCATTAGCATCTGACCAAAACACAAGAAGTCTGATTTCTGGGAGAAACTAGAAAACTTAAATAAATAAATATAACTGAAATTACCTAATAACTTACAAGAATAAAGTATATAATTTGGTCTCAGTTAACTGCTTAGTAGGCACGATTCCTAATACAACTGGTTTATTTAATATTGACAGTGTTAATCATAAGTGGGCTCACAGACATAAGCTATGACATCAGATGTTCCTATATTATGAGGGTTTGTATTGAATATAATACATTATTTGTGCTGGAGCACACGTTTAAAACACCACATGTTGGTAGACTTGGTGGTTTAACATTTCAAAATAGACAGTGGCATGCAGTAGTGATTAGGCATGACGTACTGTTCAGTGCTATTCAGTGCTGTTCAGCTATATTTAAAGCCATGTTTGGTAATGGTATGCTGAGATAGCAGCCTCTCTGCAAGCTTCCTCTGCAGTCAACATTCTGGTCCAGTTCCAGTCAGAATAGATAATGACATCTGGACTCTAGGCAAATGTTTGGTTTCACTAAAACATGACACACGTTTTCCTGTTGTAGCGGTGCTCATATAGCAAACATTTGGACCTGATTGACAAAACATCAGGAGATAGAAAAGTTTGGATATTACCCATTTTGCATATTCCACCATACCATGCGACAAACATTTCTTTATTACTGGAAAGGATAAAATGGAAAATGAATCATTTGATTCAGACAGTCAAACTATTTTATGATTTATTGGAAACAACTGGCTCTGCCAGCAGGCTCAGTGGAGACCAAGTACAAAGCGTGGTTGGTCTTCCAGATAAAGCCAGATTTTAACCTCAATCAATAACCAGTGTCTGACATCCCTGACCACCCTACATGCCAAAAATCTGAAAACAAACTCCTCAAAAATAACCCTTCAAAATGTTTTATATAATTTTAAGAAGACAAATTTGGAAAGAGATGAAAAAGCATTTGACTGAGAAATATATTTTGAGCCTGAACCAATAGTTAAACAAAACTTGCGGGTTTCTCTTTATTATTAAACAGGTAAATGCAATAATATCAAGAATAATCAAAGAAAACATGATGTTATTAACCAAACCATTTTCAGATCTCCAAATAACTATGGGGACCTACAGCCAAATTTGACCACCAGAAAATGGAAATGTGGGAATGCCAAAAAGAGTGGATGTATGCAAAGCAACTCAGCTAATTGGCTGGTTTCTTTGCCTTTCAAGCCATTTTAAGCCATTTTTGTGGCTGATTGGCCAGAGGAATAGGCAATAAATTGGGGTGAATTGTGTTGTATCAATGTGTCTAAGAATTTTGCCAGTGGGCAGAGAACTAACGCAGACGTATTCCATGATGTTATTCAGGTTCAGGATATCAAGTGTGTTAGCAGGTTAAAGAAGAAATACCATGAGCTGGTATTCATCTAAGTGTCATTTCGGTTTACAAAACAGTCTACTCTTTAGAGGCAAGTAGAGGGGGACGGCATGAGTGGAAACAACATCACTCCCTTCCCACTATGGCGCAAGAAGAATTACCTAGAATAGCCAATATCAAGGAGAAAGTAAAAAAAAGTACATGTTTACAAGCAACATTAAATGCTTTTTTGCATCAAAGGAGACCTAATTCTATCTTAACCCATCTTATTCCTTTTGACATACCCACTCTTTGTCACACCCAACGCTTTCTCTAGCCCTGTTTCCAAAAATGTTGGGACGTAAATAAAAACAGAATGCAATTATGTACAAATTATTTAAACCCTATATTCAGTAGAAAATAGTACAAAGACAACATATCATATGTTGAAAATGAGACATCGTATTGTTTCTAGAAAAATGTATGCTCACTTTGAATTTGATGCCAGCAACACGCTTCAAAAATTTTGGGACAAAGGCAACAAAAGAATGAAAAAACCATATACGTATAAACAAGGTTCATAACCACCACTGCCTTCTCTGGGCCTGAGCTCATGTAAGATGATGATGACAGAGGTGAAGTGGAAAACTGTCCTGTGGTCTGACAAATCGACATTTTAAATAACTTTTTGGAATCATGGATGCAGCGTCCTCCAGGCTACAGCAGAGAGGGAACATCCAGTTTTTTATCAGCATACAGTTCAAAATCCAACATCTGTGATGAGGTACATTAGTGCAGATTGCATGGGTGACTTGCACTTCTCTGAAGGCACGATTCAAATCTGAACAATATATAGAGGTTTTGGAGCAACATATGCTGTCATCTAGACATCTTTTTCTGTCAAGGCCCTGCTTATTTCAGCAAGACAATGCCAAACTACATTGTGCATGTATCACCACAGCACGGCTCTGTAGTAAAATAATCAGTTTGCTAAACTGGCCTACCTGCTGTCCAGAGCTGTCACCGACTGATAACATTTGGCGCATTATGAAATGAAAATATCACAAAGGAGACCTGAACTGTTGAGCAGCTAAAATATCAAGAAAGAATGTGAAAACATGTACATTTCAAAACTACAGCAAATGGATTCTTCAGTCCCCAAACACTCACAGAGTATTGTTAAAAGAAGAGGTGATGCAACACAGTGGTAAACACACCCTTGTCCCAACGTTTTTGAAACGTGCTGCTGGCAATGTTGATGTCTTTTTCCAAAAACAATAACATTTCTGTTTCCACATTTGAAGTCCACATTTTCAATTAAATATAGTTATAATTTGCACATCATTGCAGTCTTTTTTTATTTACATTTTACACAACATCCCAACTTTTTTAAAATGGTTGTATTTGACAGACCCACTTCTTTCCTTTTGAAATAGACATTCCTATTTGATATATTTTTCCATTTTTCACCCAATACTTCTCTGTTCGACACACCCACTTCTTTCTGTTTGACATAAGCACTCATTCTTTTTGATGTATCCATTCATATCCATTTGAAACACCCAATCATTTGCGCTTGACACTCCTACTTGTCTTTATTTAACACACTCTCCTTTTGGTTTGAAACACACAATAATTTCTGTATGACACTCACTCTTTTTCACATGTCCGCTGTTTTTCCTTTTGAATTAGTGATAAGGAAGCTTTCTTTGAGTGACAAATAGATGAGTCTTTTACAAGCTAATGTATTTTTATCCAGCCTTGTAGTGTGAAATTGCATAGGGAAATACATTTGTAGCTAATGCAAGCTAATGATAGCTGCTTGGGTAGCTGGTAATAGCAATAACTTTTACTAACTAATGCATTTGCAACTTCAATATCCATTCCAGGATACCGATCTTCTTATTGCAAAATATTTCTTGGCAGATTTGGTTGTGTCCTTTATATCATTATCAGTTTGAAAGGTGAAATTTGCCTTTAACTTTCAGCTTTCTGAAGACAGCTGGGCTTGCTTAATATCTTCATATTTGGTGCTATTCATTGTCCCCTCCGTCCCTCAAAAGAGATACAGCTCTATTGCATGATGCCAAACATCTAATCTGGAATTCAGGTGAATTAGTTCCAGCTTGATCTCCTCAGAACATAACACCTTTCCCCACATCATTTTGGTAGATTTTGTCTTTTTGCAAAATGTGTACAGGCTTGAATTCTCTTCGTGAGAAAGAGTGTCTGTCATGAATTTTGGAGGGACAACCTGATTTTTGCCATGTCCTGGTGGTGCAATCATGATTCCTCTACTTCTTAATGACGGTCTTCACAGTATTCCATGATACATGTAATGGCTTTCAAAATCACTTTATATGCCTCTCCTGATTTGGAGTAGAAAATAGTTTAGTGTGAATCAGCATCACTTAAGTTACATGATATGGAATCTGCTTGGTTAAATCAGAACTCTGTTACAACCCCTATTATAAAATGTGGGCACATGTCTGTTCCTTTACCTATCTTTGGAAAGGTATACCTCTTATCAATATTCATAATCTGTATTTCATTTTATAAATGCATGCATTCTTAACACTCTATTAATTAATTCACAAGAACTATTTTTAACAGTTCACTAATATGAGTTAGAGAACTATTTTTAATAGCTTCCAATACAGACGACATGGACCTCTAAATCCATTTTCTTCACTGACCTTCCTTGTCAAGGGTACGCTCCTTAGATTTTCCATTGTGGATTTCAGTGAATTTACAGGAATTCATAATTCATAACAACTCTATTTTAATAGCACACTCTCCATACAAATTAGAGATCTAAAAACAAGTGTGTTGTGTTCTTGATCTCTAAGCAGAAAGGTAGACCTGTTGTTTATTCCAAATTCATTATCTGTATTTCATTTTAAAATGTTATGCATTGTTACAACTCTATTAACGAAATCACATGAACCATTTTTAATAGTTTCTGATCCAGATGACATGGACCTCCAAAACGACTTGCATTTTGTTCACTGACCTTCCTTTTCAAGAGAACACCCATTAATTTTGCCATTTTCAATTTTGGTGAATTTACCGGAATGTATATTTTGAAACCATCCCTCTATCTCTCCCTATATCTCTCCCTCTAGCTCTCCCTATATCTCTCCCTCTATCTCTCCCTATATCTCTCCCTCTATCTCTCCCTATATCTCTCCCTATATCTCTCCCTCTATCTCTCCTTCTATCTCTCCCTATATCTCTCCCTGTAAGTAGGAAAACCTGCGAAATCAGCAGTGAATCAAATACTTGTTCTCCCCACTGTATTTTTAGATCTCTAACTCATATGCATAGTGTGCTATTAAAAAAAGAGTGGTTTCGAAATATCAATTCTTGTAAATTTACTGAAATCTGAAAAGGCAAATCTAAGAGGTGTACCCTTGACAAGGATGGTCAGTGAACAAAATGCAAGTGGTTTTAGAGGTCCATGTCATCTGGATTGAAAAATATTTAAAATAGAGTTATACCAAATTCTGAATTTTTTCCAATTAAATGCAGAAAATGAAATTGGACAAAAATAAGATGTGTACCTTTCAGAATAGATGTAATGGAACACATCACATTTGTTTGTACATCTCTAACTCATGGAGAGTGAGCAATTCAAAAAGAACTACAGGACACTCTGTAATGATCTCTGTAATTGCAAACAAAGGTTTCTGTACCAAATATTTAGTTCTGCTTTTCTGATGTATCAAATACTTATGTCATGCAATAAAATGCAAATTTATTATTTAAAAATCATACAATGTGATTTTCTGGATTTTTGTTTTAGATTCTGTCTCTCACAGTTGAAGTGTACCTATGATAAAAAAAATATAGACCTCTACATGCTTTGTAAGTAGGCAAACCTGCAAAATCAGCAGTGTATCAAATACTTGTTCTCCCCACTGTTAGTGTTCTGTGTTCCATTACCTTTATTCTTAAAGGTACACCTCTTCTTTTTCCAAATGCATTATCTTGATTTTATTTTATTATTAGGTTCAAAGTTCAAAAGGTTTATTTGTCATTATCAATGACAAGTTAGGGCAATGAAATGCTTGGCTTTCCTACACCCGACAGTGCTGTTAAATGTTTAAAAAGTAACAGTAATTATAATATAAAAATAAGATAATAACACAAACAATCAATAATAAAACCATACAAAAACACACATCAATAATAATAACTTTACAACTGTACAACCATAGTGCAATGTAAAAGTGACCTGTGCATTTTATAACTGGCAGATGAGAATGATATAAAGTGACAGATGTGGAAGGGACTATGAATGGAAGGGAAGAGGGGTTTCTGAACTGAGCAGCCTTACACCCTGAGGAAAGAAAGTGTCCCGTAGCCTGTTAGTTTTGAATGGAATACTCCAGTACTTTCTGCCTGACAGCAGCTTCATAAATAGTCCATGGCATGGGTGGCTGGGATCTCTAATGATCAATTTGCTTCTCCTCCTATACCTCTCTGGGTTGAGATCCTTCAGGGATGGCAGGTCAGACCTTGTGATGTGCTCTGCTGTTTTTATCGGTGGTGTTTTGATACACACAGACAGCTCAAGTGTTTGTATCAGTGAATTGAATCCAGTGCGTCTTCTCAGTATGTGTAGTATGCATGGGCATCATCTCGATTTGACAGGCTTCATCCAAACCTTCTAGATCTAAAAATGCTTTACGGTCAAGGGAGGTGCAGCTGCCATACCAGGTGGTGTCTGATTGAGTGGGGCATATAAGGCTGGTTTCGCCTGGGGGAGGTAATTTGCATTGAGGATTTCTTTGTGCCATCTCGTTCCAGCAATGTCTCTGGCGGAGCGGGTTCCTCTGAGTTGGCTAGTCATATAAGGCAGTGGTTCTTAACGTTGTTGGAGGTACTGAACCCCACCAGTTTCATATGCGCACTCACCGAACCCTATATATTGTACTGGTGCACTAAATGAACCGTGCATCAACATCACTGTGTTCAAATAACAAAACCATCAAAACATGATTTTCACACAAAAACAAAAACATAATAATGAATATTTACTGCAAATCAGTGTGGCTTCTGCTGTTGCCTTTCAGAGACCAGTTCAGAAATGCACGGCTTCACCTTGGCAAGTACCACTCTCATGTCATTTTCGCAAAAAAGTCTGTTCCTTTTCTTTGTTTTTATGTCCAGCATCCTCGAAAAGGATTGCTTGCAAAGATATGTTGTAACAAACGGTATGAAAATCTCCAGAGCTTTCTTAGCAATAACAGGGTATGTTACCATTTATTTACACCAAAACGTTGAAAGCGTTGTTGTTCTGAAGAGTTGCTGTTGAACCTGTCTCTGCTGAATTTCAATGATTTCATTGAGATATTCATCATTGACATCTGTTGTCTCAACACTGAATGTGAACGGCTGTCTCACCCATGTTGGATATGACTCTCTTGTAGGAAAGTATCAGTCGAGAGACATTGCAAGCTCATCTAAGTGCGTGGCAATTGCTTGATTCAGTTCCGCGGGTATAGAAATTCCAGATACATCTTCGATCTTACTTACACAGTCGTCCAGCAGGGGAAAGTTTGCGAAGTTATCGTTCTCTGTTCGTCATTTGCATAGCGGTAGCTTTTATTGAAAAGCCTTCAGGTTTTCTTTCGCTTCGATGATGTTGATTCTACCGCCCTGCATCTGTTGATTGAGATGATTGAGAGCTGCGAAGATATCAGCCCTGTACACTAAAATGAGAATGAACTCAGAATTTTTGAAGCAATCTGATTCTGCGTGACAATGTTGGTGCTCTTGCAAAACAGGGCTAATTCCACATGCACGGCAAAAACACGATTCAGCACCTGTCCCCGGTATAAGCACCGAACGTTAGAATGGTACAGAAGGTACCTCGAATTCAGAGCCCATTTCTTTACACCGCTCACTGAAGATGCGCTGCCTCAGAGCACTATTTCGCATATAGTTCATGCATTCCACTACAATTTTTAATACTCCTGCCAGTTTTGGAGGCAAGCTTTTTGTTGCCAACGCATGCCTGTGCAGAATACAATGCGTAACAATGATGTGTGGTGCATCGGCTTTCACTAGAGTACCAAAAACAGACATTCTTCCCAGCATGACTGGAGCTCCGTCCGAACAAACTACAGAAACGATATCCCACGAAAGATTGTTGTCTTTGAAGACGTCATCCACAAGTTTCTTCACATCGGCTGCCTTAGTTGTTGTTGTAAGAGGCTTACAAAATAAAAAATATTCCTTTATCACGTCGTCTTTCACATAGTGCACGAATATAGCAAGCTGGCTTAGTTTGGAAAAGTCTGTGGTCTTGTTGAGTTGAAGGCTGAATTTTGCCGGGCTTGAAATCAGATCTACAACTACTTGAGCCAAGATGTCTTTGCTCATGTCCTCTATTCTGTCGCTGATGGCGTCATTTGAAAGAGGAATTTGGGATAACTTAACTTCAGCCCCTTTTCCCAGCATGATATTCGCTATCTTCAACACAGCTGGTTTTATGCGTGTTTCACCAATGGTGTGTGGTTTGCCCTGCTTTGCGATCAGGTAAGCAACTTCGTACGATGCTGTGAGGATCGGTTTGTTGATGGGTAAAAAGCCGAGAATAGGCAGAGTAGCCTTTTCATCGAATCTGGCTCTCTTCACCTTGAATTCAGAGAGCGTTGTGTTCTTGTATTTTCCATCTCCATGCAGCTTAAGGAATTGTTCTTAGTTTTGCTGGTGCTAGACTAGAATTGCTCAACTTTGCATTGCAAATCATGCAGTTAGGACGCTGACTCCCAACACGTTCCGTTAAACATGTGAATCCATATTGTACATATTCGTCCGACCACTTTCTTTATTTGCTCGACATAGTTAGCATGAAGGGATTAAAATATTAAGAATCAAATCACACAACGTACCATCACGACAGTCACAATTCGACTACTGAGCGCACCAAATCGGATGTGTGTCTTGACCTCCGCTGAACCCCTGGGACTGACTCACTGAACCCCTGGGTTTCGATCGAACCCAGGTTAAGAACCACTGCACTAGAGACTATAGGACATGATGGACACTAGGAACTCTAATTTAGCTGTAAGAAATGACCCTTCCATGTGAAGAGAAGTTGGAAAATGTGATGTCAATATCCTCCACCATCGTCTGTGTTTAATTTTGACTGCAGTAGGTATACAACATGCAGTCTCCTCCAAATGTATTGGAACAGCAAAGCAAATTCCTTTGTTTTTGATGGTCACTGAAAACATTTGGGTTTAAGATCAAAGGATGAGTATGAGACAAGAGTTAGGAATTTCAGCTTTAATTTCCTGGTATTCACATCTGGATGTGTTAAACAATTTAGGACATATCACCGTTTGTATTAGACCACAGCATTTTAGGTGAGCAAAAGTAATGGAACAAATAATCTTAAAGTAAATAACATTTAATATCTGGTGGCATAACCCTTGCTTGCAATAACTGCCTCAAGCCTGCGACCCATCGACATCACCAAACTGTTGCATTCTTCATTTGTGATGCAATTCCAGGCTTTTACCACAGCTTCTTTCAGTTCTTGTTTGTTTCAGGGTGTTTCTCCTTTCAGTCACCTCTTAAGGAGGTGAAATGCATGCTCTATTGGGTTAAGGTTAGGTAGGTGACTTGGCCAGTCCAAAACCTACCACTGTTTGCCCCTGATGAAGTCCTTTGTTTTGTTGGCACTGTGCTTTGGGTCATTGTCTGGCTGCATGATAAACTTCCTCCCGATTAGTTTCAATGCATTTCTCCATAAATTGGCAGACAAAATGTTTCTGTACACTCCTGAATTCATTCTGCCGCTACCATCATCAGTTACATCATCAATAAATATTAATGAGCCAGTTCCAAAAGCAGTCATGCATGCCCAAGCCATGACATTACCAACACCACGCTTCACATATGAGCTTGTATGCTGCGGATCATAAGCAGTTCCTTTCTTTCTCCACACTTTGGCCTTTCCATCACTTTGGTAGAGATGAATCTCCTCATCAGTCCATAAGATAGTGTTCCAGATCTTTGGTGGCTCATCTCTGTACTTCTTTGCAAATTTCAATCTGGCCTTCCAATTCAAACTGCTGATGAGTGGTTTGCATCTTGTGGTGTGGCCATTATATTTCTGCTCTTTGAGTCTTTTTCAAACAATGGATTGGGATACCTTCACCCCTGCACTGTGGAGGTCGCTGGTGATGTCACTTACTGATGTTTTGGGGGTTTTCTACACAGCTCTCATGATATTTCTGTCATCAACAACTGTTGTTTCCCTTTGGCCGACCTGTTCGACGTCTGTTGCTCAGTACACCAGTAGTTTCTTTCTTTTTCAGGACATTCCAAATTGTTGCGCTTGCTATGCCCAATGTTGGTCCAATGGCTATTGTCAATTTTCCATCTTTTCTCTTCTTGACAATGGCTTGCTTTTCTCCCATAAACAGCTCTCTGGTCTTCATGTTGGTTTACCCTTTTTAACAAGAAATGCAGTCTTTATAGGTTAAAACCAAGGACGGAAACTTCTGAACTTGAAATAAATGAAAATAAATCAGAACTTTTGTCTCATACTCATCTTTTGATCTTAAACCCAAATGTCTTCAGTGAACAACAAAAACAAAGGAATTTGCCTTAACGTTCCAATAACTTTGTAGGGGACTGTACCTAATACTCCAATTGCTTTTCTGTGCAATCTATTTTGACACTACAGCAACATTTGGTGGATTCTATTGTTATGTTGCCTGCACATTGGGAATGGGAATAAGCTGTTACAGTTGAAGGAAGGCAAGAAAAAGAAGGTAGAGCAGAGAGGTATAGCAGGGTAACATCCTTTTAACTGTAACAACAAATCACAAAACGAGAGGCAAACCACACACTGATGCACAACACAACTTGCACAAACAATGATCCACAACAGGAAGATCAAAAATGCTAACTTAAATAGGGTCCCCAATTAGAGTCAACATGGGGGCCTAGAGGCACCTCTGCAGTCCGGCTCTGACTGTTGCACCGAGGCTCATAGAGATTCCTAGTGGCCCCAGCCAGAACCTGTCACATGCTCCACTCATCATCAAAATCATAATATTTTGATGTGAAATAAAACAACACAGAACATGGACAGGAATAACAACATCACAGTTAAGTCTATCACATATTGTTATTGTAAAAATTGTCACATTTAAACATTTTAAATGTAGTTGTGTTGTGTAAACATTGCACAAATATTGGAATCAAAATTAAAAGTTGTACCATTTAGAGTAAAGGGAAAAGAACTCACCACACCGCTTGGCACTGTGGGTGGATTGATTTCCTGCCTCTTGGGCCCTGTCCAGGGCCTCCCGTCTCAACGCATGTAATAATTTAAAAAATCAAGGTACTGAAATTGGAAAAAAGAAAAGGTGTACCTTTCAGAAGAGAGGTAAAGGAACACAAAAACACTTGTTTTTAGATCTCCAAATAATATGGATAGTGAGCCAACAAAAAAATTGTTTAGAAAGATTTTTAATGGAACTTCAAAGGTGCGTACCCTTGACAATGAAGGTCAGAGAACAAAATGCAAGTGGTTTTAGATGTGCATGTCACCTGGATTGGATGCTATAAAAATAGTTCAATTTAATTAGGTAATAAAGTTGTAACAATGTAAATATTTACAAAATAAGAGGTGTACCTTTCAGAAGAGAAGTAAAGGAACATATTATATTTTATAGAGCTCTAACTTCTATACATAGTGAGCTATTAAAAATGGTTGTTTAGAATGATAAATTCCTGTAAATTCACCAAAACTAACAATGGCAAAATTAAGTGGCGTCCTCTTGACAAGTGAACAAAATGCAAGTGGTTTTAGATGTACATCTCATCTGGACAGGAAGCTGTTGAAAAAAGTGACTGTGAATTTGGTAATTGTGTTGTAATAACAAAATTGTAGTTAGTAAATTTCATACAGAAAATTACTTTGGAAAAAATAAGAGGTGTACCTTGTAGAAGAAAAGAAAAGGAATACACCACGTGTGTTTGTAGATTTGTAGCTCATATAGATGGTGAGTTATTAAAAGTAGCAGTGGCGAAGGACAAAAGCAGCAAAAATAAACAACATTTAAAATGACGGACTCCACGGACTGTACTCTGGAGGTCAGTGACTACATAAACGTGGTTTCACAGGTACCCTGTCTTCTTGATAGGAAATTATTTAAAAAGTTAATCGATATTTGGTAATAGAGTTGTATTGATATATCCATTTATTTCTATAAAATACATTGACTTGACTTGTCATATATAGGAGTACCTTTGAGAGGAAAGATATTGGTACACACCTCACTTGTTTGTAGACGTCCATCTCATATGGATAGTGAGCTATTAAAAAGGTTTTGCATAGATATACAATTTTTAGATGTCACATGTATAGGAACTTATTGTAAAACGCATCTATATGTTGGAGTTGTAATAAGATATACATTATTACAAACATTAAGATAAATAATGGGGAAAGGAAAGGTGTACCTTTAAAAAAACATGTGAAGGAACATATTTAACTTTTCTGTAAAAATGCAGTTTAGAATGAGAAATTAAAGTAGAAGATAAAACGGCAAAAATAGGTAGGTCAGTCACAAAACTATAAATTGATTTAGAGCCAATATGTCTCTTGGATAATATAATCATTTGTACAATGATTAAGGTTTCGCTTCTTTGTGTTTTTTATTATTTCTGCCGAATGCACTTTTAAGACGGTCCCAAAGCCTCATCCACGTAATATTTCTTCTTCGAAAGTAACGTAAAATCCCTTATTGAAAACGGAACGAAACCGACAAACCAAAGGGTGAACCTTGCTCTCTACCTTCGCCTGGTTCTATATATATCGCTGTCGTCTTTGTAGGACGTTTTGGGGGCGAGCTATTAACAAGCAAACCCTGAATATCGAACATAAAACCAAATTTACCTCGGTAGCACTTTGATCTCTTGTCACGAATGTCATTCCGAGCTTTTATAATGCTTATTTTTCTATTAGCCACATTCATCCGCTATAGGATAGCAAAGCACCTCGATGACTAAAAAAACGAATACATTATTGCTGCTTTATTAAGTGTTTTTGTATATATGTTTTTTTAATCGTTAAATTGTCGGTATAGCAAGAAGTTAAGGAATGTATTTCACACCCAGTGCTTGACGTGGCAGGAACGGTAATACTTATAGGCAAACAGCATTTCGATTCCTTTTTTGGCAAAAGAGGAGGCCTTTTTGGAACAAGCCTTATTAACACATACATTTTGATGAACATTGTCTAATGTGCGATTTGGCAGTTCCTGCACTTATTTTAGCCCAAGTCAAGCGCTGTTCACACCTCTTAAAAATAGTATCGTCGGAGTAGCGCGCTTAGCATATAACTCTCGCATGTCTTGTCATCAATTTCAAGCAAGAAGTTTTATAACCTACCGCAGATGATAGTGTCTGACCTGCGCGTGCTTCTCATTTGTAGCATGTATTTTAGCCTCCCTCCACAGAATGACAGCAGTAGCTGTCATAAGCTAAATATCTGGCAGTTATAGTAGCGGTGTATCCACTGACTTCGAGTCTAGGTCCATACTGTTGTAAATCCACGCCTTCCATCCAACAACATATGCTGCTGAAATAGCCCGTGCGCTTCGAAAGCCAGTTAACGTAAATTTTATAATGGACATTCGTTAGATATTGGTTGTCTCACTGCGGTGAAGTTAGCTTTATATTCAACATTAGAACTTTGTTCGTCAATGCTTCATCAACCAACCCTGCCTTAAAAACCGAGGTAAAGTTGAATTAACAGACATTCGAAGCAAATATTTAAATGTTACAAACGACTTGCATTCTTCACTGATAACTATAACTGACCTATCAAAATATTCTTAATTTAGGTTGGATAACTTTCTCAAGCCTTTATTTGATCAAACAATCAAACATATTTTATGCACATTCTGTAACATTCTAAAACGCTATTATATCGCAATAACTTTTTCAAAAAGTATCATAGATACTTCATTCCAATTTATTAATATTTTACAGCAGGCTGCACAACTTTTACATCCTTTAATTAGATACAAATGGTACACTGAATTTTTATGCACATTTTCAAACAATAATGCAATATTATCATAGTAACGTATTTCCAAGTTCTAAACATTCTGCAGAAGGCTGCACATCTTTTACAACCTTTAATATCATCAACAAAGTATACGTTTATACTTTAAACATAGTTTAAAACATTAAAAAATATGTTTTTGAAATAAGCTTTTCAAAAAGTTTCATAGGAATTGCCACCTTACTATTCTTTTGAATTACATTATAATTTATTTAAATTTGTAATACAAATGGCCAAGTATTGTCTTCTCTGAAGTGACTAATAGAAAGTTAGTTTGTTTTGCCAAAGACTGATCGCTTTGATATATAACATAACATCTGGCCTGTCACGCAAGTAGAATTCTTTAACCTCCATACATTTCTATAAAAAAATGGTGGTGGGCTAGCTGAAAGGCCAAATTGATTAGCTAAACTTACCTGCGTGAAGTTGGCCCATCACTCAACACAAAACGTTGGCAAAACTGGCTCAAATGTTTGTGCTGATTTGTGCTGTTAAAATATTAATTTGCGTTGCTATCATCTTTTAGATATTAATTAATATTTTATAGGTCAATCAGAGGTCACTCAGCCCCCAACATCTTCAGAAATCAACGAAAATATTTTGTTTGTGCTTTGTTTGTGCCGGATTGTGCTGTTGAAATGTCTGTTTGTACTGCTTCGGTATTTTATATATTGGACATTTATTGTTTTATGTATTAGACATTCATTGTTGATGCTAATTAACCTGGTTCTGTGGGTGGTCAGTGTAGCGTAGTACAGCCAGTATAACAGAATATTGTGACAAATGTGCCGGAAATAATATAAACAGTTTAAATTACCCACAATTGACAGTCTGGGTTGCTGTTGAGCCATTTGGATTGGTGTGATTTTCCTGTATTAACTTGGTTATTAACTCAGCTAATGCTACATTTTTAAAAAGAGAGGTGTATATATATGCTACCATCATCAGTTATATCATCAATAAATATTATTGAGCCTGTCCCAGAAGCGGCCATGCATGTCCAAGCCGTGAAATTAACTCCACCATGCTTCACAGATGAGCTTCTATTCTTAGGTTCATAAGCAGTTCCTTTCTCCAAATGTTTGCCTTTCTATCACTTTGGTAGAGATTCATCTTGGTCTCATCAGTCCATAAGATTGTGTTCCAGAAGTTTTGCGGTTCATCTCTGTACTTCTTTGCAAATTTCAATCTTGCCTTCCGATTCTTACCGCTGATGAATGGCTTTCATCTTGTGGAGTGGGCTCTATATTTCTGCTCTCTGAGTCTTCTTCAAACAGTAGATTGTGATACTTTCACCCCTGCACCGTGGAGGTCGTTGGTGATGTCACTTACTGATGTTTTGGGGGTTTTCTCACAATATTTCTGTCATCAACTACTGTTGTTTTCCTTGGCCGACCTGTTCAACGTCTGTTGCTCAGTACACCAGTAGTTTTGTTCTTTTTCAGAACACTCCAAATTGTTGTGCTTGCTGTGCCCAATGTTTGTCCAATGGCTCGGGTCGATATTCCTTCTTTTCTCAGCTTGACAATGGCTTGCTTTTTTCCCATAGACAGCTCTCTGGTCTTCATGTTGGTGAATCCTCTTTAACAAGAAATGCAGTCTTTATAGGTTTGAACCAAGGATGGAAACTTAGACTAGTCATGCAGAGCTATTTAATCAACCTAAAAGTCAACACCTAGGCAACAAGAAACATCAGTAAGTCACATGTTCCAATAGTTTTGCTCACTTCAAAAATGGGGGGGTTCAAACAAAGTGGTATGTCCTGAGTTGTTTATCACATCTAGATGTGATTAACAGGAAATGAAATTCTGAACCCAAATGTCTTCAGTGAACAACAAAAACAAAGGAATTTGCCTTACCATTCCAATACTTTTGGAGGGGACTGTAACTGCCTATCATCCAGTATGTGGCAACAGAGCATGTGTTTACCAGCTGTTGTAGAATATTGATAGTTAGCAAACATTAGAAATAATGCATAAAAGACAGATTTTTCATTTTTAAAACCAATGGGTCAGTCAGTACATTATGGGTTAAGTGCACAAAGGAGAGGAGAGTTTCATGGCTGTTGAGTCTTTCCAAGCATTAAACAGCCGGCGAGGACTGGCCGCCGCTGCCAGCAGTCGGTGTACTATTTATTTGTCGGCGCTGTGCTTTGGGTCATTGTCTGACTGCTCCGCCATCTCCTGCGTTTTTCATCTTTCCAACTGCCATGAACTCATCCCGGTCCCCTTCATTTGTCTTGTCTCCAATTGTCTCTCACACCAGGTCCCAATTAGGTCATTAGTATGTGTTTAAATGTTTTCGCCTTTGCTCCCCTCATTTGTCAGTCATTGTTCCATGTCACTGTGTGTTCTGATGCGTGTGGCGAGTTCTGTTTGAATTTACGATTTACTTTATACTTATCATTATCAAGTGCTCAGTGTTTTTCTGTTCTGTTGTTTTGTTTATTAAAATAAATTGTACTCCGACTGCTACCCCTTCCTGCGCCTGCGCCTGGTCCGTTAACCCCACAACGTCTCATCGTGACAAGTGTGTTCATTTTATTAATCTTTTCTGCTTATTTACCAGCATGTTCGTGATGCTTTTTTGCCATTATTTCAGCACAGCGCTTCTGTTATTTGTTCGATCCAGAACCTTGTTCTTCCAAATATTTACAGGATCCGCATCCACCTTGTAATCTGGGAGTCTAGGGAGTTCAATTGACCAATTAAACACTGTAATGAAATGTACAGTCTTCAGCGACCCAGCTGTAGTGTCATGCAGTCCTTGTACCATGATGCAGCCAATCAGGATGAATTCTCTCAATGGTGCAGTAGGAGAATTTACATACCCAGCTCATGTTCAGTGAAAGTATTATATTTTCTCTTTCAGCCCTGTCCAAGTTTCTGGATAAAATCAAATCTTTAATGCGGAACAACTACAGCAGTGTGGGAAAGGGACATAAATGAGAAAAGCAAGCATGAGTTGTCAAACATGTTTTTTCTATTTAAGCCTACATGGCTTTTGCCTCCTTGATGGATTTAAAAAGCTCATACTGAAACAAAAGTTGCACACCACCAGGTCATCAGGGGTTATTCTGCTTACAATGAATGCTACCATACAGGCTCCCAGCAGGATTCTGATTAATCCGTTCATCCAGGGCTTCTTAGCAGGAAATTTCTGAATTATCATTGAGGGAACAACAGTACCACTTAGCAGGATGGAAATGTTGCTATTTAACTGGATGGATCTCTAGTTCACAAATTATGTGGTAACAACCTACTGCAAAAACAGTGAGAGTTTGGATAAAGCTGTAAAGATGGACACTACTTAACTGGTCCACACCCGCCAAATTGGATCATGAACATACAAAATCTTTCTGGGAAATGTGTTGATCATTACACACTGCACCACCACATAGCAAATGTTCAAGCAAACCCAGCACCCGTAAGGGTAACAGATGCAGCTCATCTAAAAAGCAGTTGTGCTACTTGTTATGTCCACTTGTCACATCTCAATTACAGAATTAATGAGTTATGGATCAAGGTTAATTACTGTTAAACACTAAGACTTATTATGAGTACTAGCAGGATTTGCAGAAGCTCACAACAATTAAAAAGAGAAATGGAATGTGTGAATACTCAGTTGTGCTGTGTTACAGTGATGGCAGAATACATGGTCTGTTCATCTTCTATTCTTACACATAATAATAACATCAAGCACTTTCAGTGATCCATGTCTATTTACAAAAACTTTCAAGGCCTTCATTTGTTTTTCTCAAATCCACATTTTAAAGGACCTGCGGGAATCCTGACTATAGAATTGGAACACACTTACAGTGCACAGACAGGATACATCTAATCTAAGACCAGAGGGATTTTGCATTTTCATATAAGCTAAACAATACAGTAAAAGCTTACATAAAAGGTGTTAAACCCTATTAGCTTCCATATTGTTAATCTCAAATGTCTTTTTCATACATGTAAGAAATAAACATGTTAAATTACACATGGTCTTTTAAACACAATGAACAGACGACTCTGTAGTTGATTTGTAAACATTAATTCATCGTCAACCGCTTATCCTGCATAAAGGGTCGCGGGGGGCTGGAGCTAATCCCAGCTAACATCGGGCAAAGGCAATTGCAAAGTCCATTGCATGGCCACACATAGGCAAACAACCAGTCACACCCACATCCACACCTAAGGACAATGTAGGGTCACCAATTAAAATAGTCCACATGTCCTTTGGACAGTGAGAGGAAGCCGGAGCACCTGGAGAGAACCCACGCAGACACAGGAAAAGCATGCAATCTCCACACAGAAAGGCCGGATTTGTAAACATGTTTCTCTAAAACAACAAATATAAAATACAAATAACTTGTTATTTATTTGCACTATTTGCAGATAGAGCCTCCCCTGTGAGACACATATGAGACATGTAGCACTTTAAGTGCATCTTCTTGCATTCACTTGGTGTCAGGAGATCCAAGTTTTGTCTTCATGAATGCAACCTCAAAGAACACTGACATGAACACAAAACATGGAAACAAAGAAAAAAAAATACTGACCCCTGTTCCAATGTGTGCATAACCTTTATTTCTTAATACTGTGTATTGACCCCTTTAACATCAAGGACAGCTTGCAGTCTTTTGTAATCGTTGTCTTTGAGGCCCAGAATTCTTGCAGGTGATATAGCTGCCCATTCGTCTTAGCAAAATGCCTCCCAGTCAAGCAAAGGTTTTGGCCGTATTGTATAAACCGCACGTTTGAGATCTCCCCAGAGTGGCTCGATGATAATAAGGTCAGGAGACTATAATGGCCACTCCAGAACCTTCAACATCTTCTGCTGTAACCACTGGAGGGTCAACTTGACCCTGTGCTTAGGGTCATTGTCATGATGGAAAGAGAATCCCATGTGCCGCTTTCATGCAGAAGAATGCAAATTTTATGCCAGTATTTTCTGATAACATGCTGCATTCATCTTGCATACATTTTCACAAGATTTGCATGCCTTTAGAGCTCACACATCACCAAAACATCAATGAGCCACCACCATGCATCACAGTGGTGATGGTATTCTGTTCACTATAGGCCTTTTTGACCTCTCTTTACACATAGCGCTTATGGTTGTCACCATAAAGCTTGATTTTGGTCTTGTCACTCTAAATAATAGTGTGCCAGAAGCTGTCAGGCATGTCAAGGTGTTGTCGGCTTTTTTGTGGCACTGGCACAGTAAAGGCTTCTTTCTGGCAACTCAACCATGCAGCTAATTTTTGTTCTTTTTCCAGAGCAGCTTATATTTCTCAAGGTTACCTGTGGTTTTTTCTTTCTATCCTGAAAAATTCTTCTGGCAGTACTGGCTGAAATCGTTCTTGGTCTACCTGACCTTGACTTGGTATCAAGAGGTCCCCGAATTTTCCACTTCTTAATAATAAGTGATTGAACAGTACTGACTTGCATTTTGGAAGGCTTTGGATATTTGGATGGCTTTTTCTATTATTTTTTATCTTTATCTTTTTAAAGTTCCCTTACATTGTTTTACGCAGGTCTTTTGATCGTTCTTTTCTGCTCCCTGTGGCTCAGAATCTCTTCTGCTCAGTGCATCCACATGAGAGCTAACAAACTCATTGACTATTTATATACAGACACTAATAGCAATTTAAAAAGTCACAGGTGTGGGAAATTCATCTTTTATTGCCATTTCACCTGTGTGTGTCCTGTAGCAAGGCCAAACATTCAAGGGTATGTAAACTTTTGATCAGGGCCATTTGGGTGATTTCTGTTATTATTGTGATTTAAAAAGGAGCCAAACAACTATGTGATTATAAATGGCTTCATATAAACACTATCCTTAAATGAAAACTGTTTTTAGCGTGATCACTCATATTTTCGACATCAATGCCAACATTTCACAATTTCTGCCAGGGTATGCAAACTTATGGGCACAACTGTAAATTCTCTACCAATTAACCAATTGTGTTTTTGCGTGTCTACTGTTCAACCAATAACACACATTTCAATTGTAAAAACATCTGTTAATTGCATAAAATATGGCCAGAGGAGTCAGACTCACTTCTACAGCACCAGTTTTAACACACAGACTGGAGTCTGTTTGCCACTTAAGCCACCCTTGACTCCCATAATGATATTGAAACAAACATCAACTTCTGCACCAACGTCACCACCCATAAACTAATATAGACCTTCCCCCTCCCCCAACCAGAAGCTGTGGATGAACAGAGAGGTGCAGTAACTGCTGAAGTCACGCAATGCTACTTTTAGATTTGGCGATGCTTAGACCTACAGCTCATCCAGGGCCAACCTGAAAAGGGGAATCAGGATGGCAAAAAATTACCATAAACTGTGGATTGAGGAGCACTTGTACAACAACTCCGAACCCCGGCACATGTAGCAGGCCATCCAAGACATCATAGACTACCGGCCAAAGAACCCAACCCCCACAGCCATGTCCCTCTGACTGGCAAGTTAAACAGTTTCTACACACGCTTTGACAGGGACAACAAAGACCCTGATTAATCCGTTCATCCAAGGCTTCTTGACCCCTTAAAGCTGAACTCCCCTGAGACATCCCCCTTCTCAGACTATCCATCACAGAATTCTGCACTGAGCAGGGTGAATGCACGTATGAATCCTGTGGTCCTGATAGCATCCCCAGGCATTTGCTCAGCTCAGAGTATGTTCTGGGCTGCCAAGGTCTTTGACAACATTTTCTACATGTCACTGGCCCAGGCGGCTGTCCCAATCTGCTTCAAGAACATAACCATTGTGCCAGGACCGAAGCGGTTGACCGCGTCTAGCCTGACTGACTTCCGACCTGTCGCACTCACCCGCACAATCATCAAGTGCTTTGAAAGACTAGATCTTGCCCACCTTGCCTCCCTCCAACACTGGATCCCTACTAGTTTGCCTACCGGTCGAACAGGTCCACGGCTCTAGACTCTGAACCATGACCGGGAAATTTCTTGAACCGATGTATACTTAGTCCTATACATGTATAAATTAGTTACTAGTTAAAAGTACTGAGTCCCTATGTTTAGATAAGAAAAGAATTGTAGGAGGGGGGGATCTGGTATATGTTTATGGTCATCATTTAAGGGTGTCATTAGATAACGGGGACATCCATTAATATGTCTATCTGTTAAAACCATCAGTATATCTGGACTTGATCCAGATGTTGTGTGTCCCTTCAGAGTAGAAGGTTACCCACAGGTCCTTGGTTTAATGTGATGGAGGACATCCTGCCCCTTGGTTAAAACCAAGCTACTGACAGAACAAAGAGAATATGTATTATTGATATAGGACAGCACTGCAAAATCTTACCACACCCCTTTTTCCCCTCTTTAAGTACTGATGATTGTCCTGAATTAATTTAGAGATTATTCATTGTTACCTTGAGACTTGTGTACTCTCTCATTGCAAAAATAAACTGTTAATTGTGCAATTGAGTTTTCCTCTGTCTTACCTACCATTTTCGTAAACTGTTGGTTTTTTTAAACGGCCATCACACCCACCTGGACATAACCAACACTTATGTGGGGTGTGCTATTCATAGACTTCAGATCTACACTGGTCAACAAAGTCCATGACCTGGGGATCAGCCCTTCTCTCTGCAGACTCTAGACTTCATAACGGACCCCTGTCTGTCAGGTTAGACAATTTCACCTCCTCCACCTTGATCCTGAACACAGGTAATCCACAAGGCTGTGTGCTGAGCCCTCTCCTGTACTCCCTCATCACCTACAACTGTGTTCCTGTAATTTGTTCCAAC
The DNA here is from genome assembly GCA_016801105.1 of Esox niger. Classification (NCBI taxonomy): domain Eukaryota; kingdom Metazoa; phylum Chordata; class Actinopteri; order Esociformes; family Esocidae; genus Esox; species Esox niger. The sequence goes on along the minus strand of JACXGJ010002087.1, from coordinate 1,435 downwards.
ACCATCTTCAAGTGTGCAGGTGTCACCACGTGGTAGGCCTGATTATTGATAATGATGAGTCAGCCTACTGGAAAGAGATTATGCACCTGGCGGCATGGTGTGCTTATAACAACCTGGCCCTCAATGCAAAGAAAACCAATAAACTCTTTGTGGATTACAAGAAGTCTAAGAGTTTCAGCCACGCCCCAGTCCTCATTGAAGGTAATGAGGTGGAGCATGTCCAGCTTCAAATTCTTGGGTGGCCACTTCTCTGAGGACCTCTTGTGGGCCATCAACACCCCAGCCCTGGTCATAAAGTTGCAGCAGCGCCTCTACTATTTGAAGAGGCTGGAGAAGGCCTGCCAGTCATCCAAGATCCTTGTGAACTTTCACCACTGTGGTTAAGCAGCTGCTCTATAGCCGACCAGAAGGCCCTGCAAAAGGTAGTGAAAACCACCCAGCACATCACTGGTGCACAGCTTCATGCCATTGCAGACTTCCAGCGCAAACTAAGTCATTTAGGAATTGCCATTTATATCCAAACAAATGTTTACCCACTTACATACACCAATCAGCCATAACATTATGATCACCTGCTTAATATTGTGTAGATCCCCATTTTGCCGCCAAAACAGCCCTGACCGGTCGGGTCATGGACTCCAATAGACCTCTGAAGGTGTGCTGTGATATCTGGTTCATTGTTCAAGTTGTCGCAGTAATGATGCATTTCATTTGTACTCCGAGTTCCAAGTTGGAAGTTTCAACTGGAACGCCCCCTCAAGTCGGAACTCCAACTTGGAAAGTTGGAGCAACCCCACTTGCCCCGAGTTCGTAATCCAAGATGGCAACACCTTATGCCATTTAGAAGACTAGTGTTACAAATTATATAGGAAAATTATGTTTATTGTTATATTACAATATTCTTAAGAGTACTCACTGTCCAGGGTTAGGTTATCGGTTACGTAATGGCCATTACATTTTTTATGCACAATTAAAAACATTGTATATATTCCGAAACGGCAAGCACAACAAAGGCTTTAATGGTGGCTTCCATCTTGTTGTGCTTGCCGTTTTGGAATATATACAATGTTTTTAATGTGGCTAAAAACCTCAAAACACTTTCAAATTATTCAGAGAGCAAACCCACATGTTGCACAGCCTTCAGGCTTTGCAAAGAAAATGTTTAGCTTTTTTTATAAACATCTGAACATTGAAGACTTCAATAGTTTTTTTCCGGACCGCTTAAGAGGAGCCAGCCAAGCAAGCAAGCAAGCAAGTTTATTTATATAGCACAATTCATACATAGAAGCAATTCAATGTGCTTTACAGTGAAAATAGAAATAATGCAATAAAATCAAAAACAGTTTACACAGAGGTTATTCCTCTGATAGCACCAGAACTTTCATTACAATTGGTAAAATATAGCAGGTTATACATTTAATAACACAATAAATTA